>JANHZU010007583.1:5721-18285 GCA_032468055.1 Acrochordus granulatus | reverse complement strand
TCTGATTAAATTTTTTGCTCGTCCTGCGGGTTTCTCGCCTTGTGAGTTACTCGTCCTGTAAGGCACCACTGTACATATAATTTATATGAGTATCTATGGTTTCTAAAATTCATGACATTAGATCTCTGAATGAAATTGTTATTAAATAGCTGTTTAAAAAGAATTATTATCGCAAATATTATTATTTAATGAAAAACTCATTTTTTTTGTTTCAAGGGCTTGTTTTTCATTCCCTTCAACAATTCTTAAAATTCCTTGTTATGAAGATATAACTGATATGTGTACAGGTATCTTGCAAATAAACATGGTGCTTAAAAATAACTCAAAGCTGAAGATTTGAAAGTTTGACAGGACAATATTGAAGGAAAGAGATCTGTCAAATAAAAGAGAAAGAAGAGGTGTTTAGACAACACCTTATCCAGTAAGTTGGGAAAAGTTACTTGAGGAATGGAGGAAGAAGAGGTCAGGTACATTATGCATAATTACTGCACAGAAAAAATATGCAATAAGAACAGTCAAAGAAAGGATGCATACACACATACCCTATATGTATGTGTGTGTCAACCATATAGTACAGCATTAATACATATATACATTAAAGTGTATATCATGTGAAACCTTTCCAGGTTAGTCTTTCAAAACCTAGTGTCCTCCAGATTAATTGGAAGTACAATCTCTAGAAGTCCCAGCCAACATGGGACAAGGCTGGTCTGAATCATTCCTTTAAATTGCTGAATATTTAGCATTTACTATATAATGTCTGAGAGAAGATGGACAGTCATAAAAAAAGGTGGGGGAAGCCTCAGGAGGAAGGCACACAAGTGTAGGCATCTTCCTAGTGAGCAAAGGTACAAAATGTATTTAAAGAAAGATGGTACAAATAGAAAGAATATTAATAGTGCTAACTTCATTTTCCCATGTGGCTTTTGTAAATATATAAGAAGAGTTTTAATCTGGCTTACTTTTTGCATTCACTAAAATCTAAAAAAGACTTTTAGTTTTTCAGTAACATTCTTAAGGAAAAAAGAAAGATTTTAGAGGAACTTTCCTACATAAATATTTAGCAACTTGGGGAATGTCAATAGCAACTGCTCTGATCATCATCAATATTTGACTTTCAGACTGCATCTTTATTTTCCTCCAGTTTATCTATTAGGAGTGACAGATTAACAGCTTTTACAAAAATTGTGCTGTGAAATACCTACTGATCATTTTCTAACATGAGGCTTAGAATTATACACATTTTAGAGAAGATTAATATATGATGTCTTGGTAGATGAGGGAATTCTTCCAGCTTCTCAAAACAAGTGAATTGGAGATTTAGGGGTAAGTAGTGAAGTGGCCAGGTTTGAGGAGGTTGCCAAACAACACTGATTTCAAAACATCCAAGACAGTAGTTCTTAAACCGGTTCAATTATCCTTTTTCCTGTTCTAATGTCATTATGACCACTACCATCATCCAAAAAAACTCCAACTCTATAGTTTTACACAAGTGTCTCGACAGTGACAATCCCAAATCAGGTCTTCAACACACAAACAAGCAATTGCAAATTTCTTCATTATTACCAGAACATGCCCGAATTACCCCCTTGATCTATTGTTCCTAACGGAAGTTTTGAATCTCTGACACAAAGGACATTTATCCTTATGATTATTGTATTAAAAAGATGTATATAATATCCAGATTGGATTCAAAAGAGGATTTAAATGCCCAGAATCTCTAGGTTGCAGCCTGAACCAGAACCAATTTTATCTACATTGGTAAAGTCACTGCCATGGTAAAAAAAAGTATAATCCCAGAAAATTGAATGAAATAGAGGCACAAGGTTGCCAGCTGGACATTTTAGGAATAAAGGCGGATTTGGAGTTTGGGTATTGGGCAGTATAAATAGCTAGACACTTCACTGCACATATACAATGTGCAAAATATGGAAAACAATAAATAAATTCCTAACACATATTTAAAATGCCAAACCTTCACAAAGGTAATGAACTCCTCCACTTTTTCAGTGGACATGATCAACTTCTTCTGCATCACTTCCAGCGCCTGCTCACTTTGCTTTGCTAAGCTGTGAAGCTGTTCAGAAGCTGTTGTTTCAAGTTCAGTCATGGTATATTCTGCCTCTGCCATTTTAGCTTCTAGATTGGTAAGATTAACCTCCTGAAATAAAACAACATACAAATCATGCTGGTAATTACTAAGCTTATTAATGAATTTATTAAGCAAATCACATGATCATATAAATTACCATAGGTCTATATTACCACTAATTTATATCAACTTTTCCCATATATGTCATTCCAGATGACTAGGAATTCTGCAAATCATATTCTCAATACATGTGGAGAATTTGGCAAAGGGGAAATTCTGACTTAGACACATTGAAGATGGGGGGTTATACTTGGAAAGTAGACAAATGTCCTGTTTCTGTTATTTGATTTTTTAAAACATTTTCCAGCATTTCTGAATTGGGAGCAAATTAACACAGTGTCTAGAAGATCCTACATCAAATTAACAATAAAACTAATTGCCATCTCTTATAAGTCTTCTTTCCTGACCATTTTTCCAGCTAGATATAAAACACACTAAGATTGTTGTTTAAAACTCAGGGGAAATAATGTGCCTGTGCATCTGTCTTGTACAGTCCAGATGCTGCTTCTATTGTAAATTGTCCAGTGTTTACAATATACAATAATGAGTGCTTATTGTACTTGAGCACCTTGTATTGAAGCTGTAGGAGAAACTGAGACAGGTTTGGGCTCAGCCACACAGAACTGTTTAGAATCTCTGGGATGAGAATTTGTAAAATCCAAAGAAAGACTTATAATGTAGGATTAGATCTTATAACAATAGAATTTATCCAAACTTTCTTTCTAAGTGCATTATTTGGCATAATTAAGTGCAACACTGAAACCTCTCTCAAACCTTTGTTCATAGCCAGCCGTAAACAGAAAAATAAAGGAAACCCAAAATGTAAAATAACCTGGCATTATATTAATTCATTTAGCACTTTGCCTAACAAAAAGAGACAGTGGGTGAAAGAAAACAAAGTTCACCAGAGGCTTGCTTTCTGGTTTCTCACAGGATGTAGAAAATATTTATCTGATAATGTTGCATTAAATTTAGGATGGTGAGTATATGCTATTATAAAACAGAGTATTTTAGAAAATTACATCTCACCCTAATTAAAAGCACACGATATTTTATTATAACGAATGTAATTCAACTTCAGAAATTCTTCTGACTTCACATATATTGTACAGTTTTAAGTAAAACTCAAAATAAATGCTAAATGGGGAAATTAAAAATGTAAAGGCATTGCTTATGCAGTTATTTATTTGTGAAAAATATTATCCATTAGAAAATATAAGGTAGATTTTAAATAATATAAAAATGATTTTATTAGCTTATATTTCAAATTGTTTCTTAAGTGTATTTTCTTTCATATTTTTTGTCTTGTATCTCATTGTTATTGGATACAAATATTCTTGCTGAACCAAAAGGCGGGGTGTAAATCTAATAAATCATCATCATCATCTTAATCATCCATAATATCTATAATCAGGTACCTTTTTCTCCAACTCTTCTTTATTTCTGCGATACATCTGTTCATACTGTGTTTTTTCTTTGGTAACTACATTAAGCCTTTGCTTTAATGACTCAATGGATATTTTTTTGTTTGAACAATCATCAGTTAATACCTTTGCCTGAAACAGCATCCAGAGATAAACTATTAAAGAAAGCATCTAAATAATGTAGATAAAAAATCAACACTTACAAAATAATACACGCCTCTAAGTTTACATAATTAATTTATCTTCTGAGTAGAATGCAGGCTATCTTGGCTCCTGTTCAAACATGGCTACTATCAATTGAAATCAATAGGATTTATTCATAGATAATTGGGCCTGTGACTGCAATATGTTACTTACTATCAAAGTCATAGTCAAGAAGCCTCTTAAAAACTCTGAAACTTCTGAGCATGTTAAGATATGGTACTGATGAGAAAAATTACAAATAATGCAATCCTACAATTAATAGCTATTATTTGTAAAACAAGTCTATAAAAACAGAATCAATTTATAAAACATATCTAAAGAAATTATATTCATGTCTATAATATACTTGATTTTTTATCTAACCCAATGTAACCAGACAATTACAATATTTTTAATGTTTAAAACACAATCACCATCCCATACCAAAGTAAAACATAGGTCTCTAAAATGCTTTTTCATACTCTCTTCAGGAATTTATCTTGATTCACTTTTATGCTGTCTGCAATTTTCCTACCTTATCACTTTTGTCTCTTGGCAGACAATATCTAAGTGATATCTCATATACAAAGAACAAGATAATTTTGTTTGGTACTGACCATATATGATTGCCAGAGAAACTATGTTCATGCTTAAGAAACTAGCATTTGCTTTCAAAAAAGAATCAAAGTAATGCTTTGTTTCTATGTTGCCTGGATGTTATAATTTGCAGCCCAAGAGACTTCTACACATATGACTTGTTTGCTGTAAAACAGGGATAAAAATACACTGCAGAAATACTAGGGAACAGCTTCTTTTCTAATTTGTTTAAGCATCAGAAAAATGCATTAAATATTTATGAAGAAAACAACTTTCAGAAGAGCATAAAATGGAATCATTAAATATATAACAATGGAATAACACTTGACTATTATTATGAAGCTATATTTTCCCTTTATCACATTTTCCACTTGACTTACACTGCAGGAAGAATGTTCCTTTTTTTCTTTTCAGAAAAAAATCAGATACATTAAATTCCAGCTGAACAACATACCCAAAATACCAAGAAGCATTTAATTCTCACATTAAATTATTTGACTGCATTAAGAGATATCTTTGTACAAATAGAACCGTAGTAATCATAATGGTGGCTACTATAATTAATAAATCAGATGGCATTTCAATACAGTGTATAAGTGTTATTTAATATAAGTTAAATTCAATTTCTTGATTTAAAATAGACACTAAACATTAAACACCTTTTCTTCCAGGCACTGCAATGATTCATTCAAGCTTTTCTCCTTTTCCTGATATGTTTTTATACGTAATCTCCAATCTTCTATTAAATGCCTTTTCATTATTATATCTCTCTCCATTCTAGAAATCCTAGAAATAAAAAATCCACAGAATTATACTACATTACTAGCATGTCATTATTTTGAATAATTATAATGCAAAATTCCATGCTTATCTTTGTGTCGTTTGTTAAGTGAAAAGTGTTGAGGTTTCCTCTTTGTATAAGGGCATGAAAAGTTGATTTAAACTCTGTGGGCTTCTGAATCTTAAACTGCACATTTCATAGAACAATAAAAATAATATCTAATTTATAGATAACCATACTGTGATGACAATATAATTATAAACAAAAGCAAAGCAACATATTCCACAATATTTTATTTGTTAAAATATTTACAATATTCTATTTAAATAGAAGAAAGCATAAAAAGGAAAAATAAATTAAAATTAATCATAGCTTTTTAAAAGTGTCACCCATGTAAATTGGCTGTTATGATTTTGAATTACTGTTTAATACATAAAAAGCTTCATATCAATATAACAAGTAGTTTTAAAAAGTACAATTCAGCTATGGTATAGAAAATCAATAAGCCAATTTCAAAGATGAAAATGTGCCTTTCCAAAAGTGTATGACTATTAAATAGCAAACCTGTAGGAAAGAAATAAGAAAATATTTATTGGGTGACATATAAGACCAGAAATCTATGCTTATGGCTCTGTTACTTGTTTCTGTTTTCTTGTGGCAACAACATGCTATCCAAATAAAATGAACCCCTATAAGGCTTATACAGAATCCATACTTTTTATACCATTAAGGCACTTCATAGAACCAGCAAAAAGCCAATGGAAAGAATATATTTCAATAGATACATCTAGCTTATGGGAACAATCAGTATATACTTATAAGTGTAATATAGTGGTTGGACATAGGCATATCAGAAGCCTAACTCTCACCTCCAGATGTGTTCCTTAGGTGCTTCTTAAGGCATTAATCAATAAAACATGCATTTTGTTAAAGCTTTTAAAGAAGAAATATTGTGATGAAATAATTTTTATTATTCAAAATTAACCATTATTAGTAGGTTTACTCAGGAATCAGTATTTTTAATATCGAACTATTCAACCAATTTATATGTTCATTTTAATACACTCAAAAATAAATAATATTAACTGCCTTTTTTGCATTTTTCAGAAATATAACACTGGACATTTAATCCAATTTAAACATCTAAACCTTGACATGCTTCTTAGTGCTTAGACAAAATGCAGATTGGAATCTGATTTTTTTTTAAAATCATTTATATATCAATTTTTGTACTGTAAATTATTTAGCAATTTAAGAGAAAAAAACACATTAGTACTTTTCTCCTAAAAGCGTAAATAATCTGAACCACACATAAAAAGCTGAAAGAAAAAATATGGAAAGATCACTCTCAGAAAAATGTCCGTGAAATTAAAACAAGTACATTTTTGCCACAGGAGGGAGCCAGACACAACCAATAGATAACGGGAACCTACTTTTCTTGCAGTTCCTGAATCTGTTCTTCTTTTCTTTGGACTTCATTTTTCAAAGATTTAATGGTTGATGAATGTTTAGTAATTTCATTATTTGCATTCTAAAATGAATAAAATATTTTATTAAAGTCTCAGCAGTGTTGATATAGGATTATTCAGAACTGCAACTGGTCACACTTGGGTTTCAAACTAAAACTTTGCTATTTAACAGCTTAGTCTATTTTGATTTTAGCATAGCACAAAGAATACCTCTAATGTGCCTGCACTTAGGTTACTAATATTTGACTTTGATGATTTTATACTTATTCAAGACTAACGTATAGAGAAATAAATTTTATCTTATTTTCCAAATGGAATTATCTCTGCCAGAATTCTACCTATGACACCGAAATAATGAGTTTCAGGATTAAAATGTTTGTGGCTGATTTTTCCCAAACAGGTGCTTTCAGATGCTGCTGGTAAATATGGAAATTATATCCAAATACTCGATTGGAAAAATTACTATTCATACTTAATGATTACTTTAATGTATTTTTTCCTAATTAGACATTTGTAAGATTGCATTCAAAATACCATAGTTTTTTCTTATTATTGTCAATTTCAGGATTTTGTAATACACAAACCCTAATCTCAAATTGTTCTAAACTATAATTTAATACGTTAGTTAATGAGTATGACTGAATAAGCTACAATTTGCTGGACTCATACCTCATTTCACAAACTATGGTATTAAACCACACTGGTAGGATTCACATTTTATTTGCATCCCATTTTTATAAACAACTCAAGGGCAAAGATATTTAACACACCTTCCTCCTCTTTTCCACACAACAGCAACCTTGTGAGGCAGACTGATCTGAGAGAGTGGCTGACCCAAAGTCACTCAGCTGGCTTTCATATAATGCCAAGCCAGCATTTAAGAAAGTGGCTTGATATGGCATGCACTCCTAATTATGTCTTCATGACTTTGTCTGCTATTCCTTGTCATTCCACCTCCATACAGAAAGTAGAATATGATTGTTTATAGTACTTTGAGCAACATTTATTTCCAAAGATACATTTCTAAAGCTTCTACTAGGACCTTCTCAAATGTTGAAAATCAAACAGTTTACGTAAGGTACCTGTCTTTAAAAAGCTGTCTTTGTAGATGGTATTCTCATGGCAAAAAGTTTCTCAATGGATTATATGTACTTTGGTCAGTTATGACAAGTGAAGAAGGAATAATCACAAAAAAATTCTTATTTCAAATAATCTGCATTATGTGTTAGCAACAGTTAAATAGAGATCAACAAGTCATATGAAACTGCATAAATTAAGTATACGCCAGAAGACTTACCTGAATAAATGGCATTGTCCAGCTATACTTACCTACACACACAAATACACACATAAAAGAATTTTTCAACGCATAGAAAAAGATGAGTCTACTAGACCTGTTTTAATCATTGTTTGGTCTTTGAGAAGTTATACATTAGATCAAAACTGAGCAAAGTGATCAAAATCTGTGAGTCCTTGATGATGAGTTTGGATGTGTGCTTACTGATATTTCATTACCTGGCTTGGTAATATTATCAGTCCTAGTGAATGTAATGTTTGCTTTTTGTTTATATACAGTAGCTTGCCCTGCCATTGTTGATGGGGGTATGGTTTCTCCTTGATAGTTTCTTGATTATGGTTCTATTTAATCATTTTGCTTGATTGTTTGTCTGGTGTTAATCCTTGATTATCTGGTTGTTGGCTGCTGAAGAGAATGTATTCTGATCTTTTTGCTTACTTTTTAGCTTTTTAATTGTCTCTTTTGAATGGAATATGATTTATCTCTGTGTGTCTATTGTTGGTTGATGTGTTTGAATGCCATGCTTCCAGGAATTCCCTAGTTTTTTGGATTTAGCTTGATCAAGGATGCTCACAGTTTCCCAAATGAAATTATAATTGAGTCTGTCTGTATGTTGTGTGAGTAAGGAGTTTTCATCATGTCTTTTGACTGCTAGTTGGTGTTCACAGATGTACTCTGCTAGTCTTCTGCCTGTCTGTCCTACTGGTTGTTAGACTTATACTGTAGGTTGTAGATGACTTCTATTTTTTCTTTTTGGGTCTTTCAGTTTACTCAATATATTTTTGATGGCTTTAGTTGGTTTGTGTACTATGGTGATGCCCTATGGATGTAATAGTCTGTTGGTTATTTCGAAGATCAAAATGTAAAATACATTAAACATATTTCCTATTAATAGCAGGCTTTTCATTCCCATTAACCTTAATTTGGGATGTTGTAGGTAACAATGTTTTCTCTTTGGAAGTATAGATTTTAATGTGAAGTTTCATGTGTTTCTAAAATACTATATACATTTCTCTGTGGTGCTATACAGTTTTCATAAGAACTTCAAGATAAAATGTTGACTATTCCACAAATTGAATACCCACGGTGTATTCAGTGTATAACTAGGCCAGAAATACAAAAGAAAGCAGGATAGCAAAAAATAACTACTCTGAAAAGTTTAAAAATCAACTTTCAGCAAATGATTCTGCTTGTATGTGAAGAAGCCTACAGAACATCACTGGCTATAGGAGTTCTTTGACAGAAAGCCATCGACTAGCAGAAGACTTGAATGTGTTCTACTGCTGGTACAGTAAACAATCGATTGAAAATTTTCAATTGATTGAAAAACAATCACCATCATCTAATTTTAACAACCTACCTCAACCACATTAACAACAGATATTTCTTTTACAACCTCATCTACCACATCCACCTCTCCTTCTCAGCTCTCCTCCCCTCCTGGGTCCTTACTCTCTTTGGAGCACCCACCTTTTGTGATTCTAGAAAAAGAAGTATGAAGTCACCTCCATAAACAAACAATCAGGAAAGCACCTGGTCCAGATGGCATGACCTCTTCCTGTCTGAAAACCTGCGCAGCACAATTGGCCCCCATCTTCACAAGAATCTTCAGTAAATCACTGGAGTTGTGCTATGACCCTTCTTGCTTTAAATGTCCTACCATCATCCCAGTTTCAAAGAAAGCCTCCATCAGCAGGCTGAATGACAAAAGATCTGTCACTTTAACATCCATAGTCATGAAGACATTTGAGAGGTTGGTGCCGGCCCACCTGAAAGTCATCACAGTTTGCCTACTGGGCAAACTGGTAAGCAGATGATGCTGTCAATACAATACTGATATCCTGCAACTTCTTGATTCCCCAAGGACCTATGCACAGGTCCTGTTTGTGGACTTCAGCTCAGCATTTAACACCATAATCCCAGCCAGTCTTCACTATAAACTGACCCAGCTCACTGTTCCTGCCCATACCTGTATGTGGATAACCAGCTTTCTGACAGACAGGAAGCAAGAGGTGAGGCTAGAGAAAATTGACATCCAGCACTCCGACAATTAGCACTGGCACTTCTTAGGGCTGTATGCCCTCTTTGCTACTTTTTTTCCCTCTACACCAATGACTACATCTCTGGGGACCTGTAACAAAATTCTGAAGCTTATGGACACAACAGTCATTGGACTCATTAGAGATGGTGATAAGTCTGTGTACAGATAGGAGGTTAAATAGCTGGCCCTGTGATGCAGTCAAAACAATTTAGAGCTGAATATGCTCAAAACTATAGAGATGACAGTGGATTTTAGAAAGACTCCTAATATTTTACCCCCTCATACTCAGCAACACAGTATCAGTAGTACAGTCCTTCAAGTTTCTAGGCTCTATAATCTCCCAATATTTAAAATGAACAGCTAACATCAGCACCATGACTAAGAAGGCATATCAGAGGATGTATTTCCTATGTCAACCTGCCTCAAGAGCTGCTGTTACAGTTCTACAAAGGAATTATTGAGTCTGTCCTTTGCACATCTATCATTATCTGGTTTGGTGCAGCAACTATACAGGACAGGTAGACTCCAATGTATAGTCAAGATTGCAGAAAAGATAATTTCAACTAATCTGCCCTCCATAAAAGTTCTGTATACCGAGAAGGTCAAGAAAAGGGCAGAGAAGATATCTGCAGATCCCTCTCACCCCAGACACAATTTGTTTGAACCTCTTATGTCTGGTAGGTGCTACAGGGTACTGTACCAAAATCTACCAGACACAAGTACATCTTTTCCCCTGTGCCATCATTCAAATGAATACTTGATTAATCCTGTATGATCATGCTACATGGTAAACAGAAGGTAGAGAATTCTAATTAATCCAGAAATTCTGTCTAATGTGTACAAATACTTAGTAATTCTACGTTTTATAATACTTCCTTTCGATTAATTGCACACTTGCCAAATAACTAAGATCTTATACTATTGTTTACTGATGTTGCAAGTATACTGAGAGCTGCTGTTCCTTTCATGTCTAACCATGCTTGGTCCAAAAAGTATCTGAGTATCTGAGTGTTGAAATTTGTATATTTCCTTTAAAATGCTTATTATTATTTTAAAACAGATATATAATGCTCACACACAATATACAAATTGGCTCACAAAGACTTCAAATGCTTTAGATAAACTGCAGGAAGAATTTCTGTATTTTCTTTCTTGTGTTCTAAAAATCTAGTGTGTATGTTCAAAAGTTTATGGAAACAGTCATAGTGTAAGGTATGGAAAATAATTTATAGTTTATATTTCTGAGATACAAAAATAATACAAACTATAATTCATGTATTGTACTTCAAAAGGAGTTTTCTTTAAGTATGAATTTTTTTTTCAGAACAGAAGAACTGTAACTATTCATTACAGAACAGAATGAAATGTTTTCATGTGGTCAAAGCATGCTTATGATGCCAGAATTATTCCAAAAGATATATCACCCAATCTTTAAATATATGAAATTTAATAAGAAACTAGTTAAAATGACAAATGATAGCATAATAATCACTCATGTTTCTATGTTTGCTTTTACTGCTGACATTAATTAAGAGGGAATTGGCAAGATCCCATTAAAGGACCTTACATATTTTAAGTAAATATGATGCTTATTTCAAGTGGGCTTCTGCAATGTTACACTGCAGTGCTTGTTATATCAGCACTTAAGTTATTATGTTCAATGAAAAAAATGATCATTCCCTGTGGAAAATAATGGCCATGAATGGAAAAAAATGAAGGAGATCACTTCTAGCAATGATTGGATAAATGTGGAAGCAGAAAGCCTATTCTCAAAAACCACTTCCAGGGTGGCTAGAATTTGGGAGGAGAAAACAGGCACATTAATAAGCTGCAGTCTTGCAGCTTATATTTATATTTAACCTTATAGGAGTTTGAAACAGTTTCCCAGGCAGTTTGATGGATCATTTAAATTACTAATGCAATTAATCAAGTGATTATGGTTTTAAGATTAGGGTACAGGTGCCACAATATGGTGAGCTCCTGATCCTGCTCCAGCCAATTTAGCAGTTCAAAAACATGTAAAAATGCTTAAATAGGTTTAATACTTTTTACCAAAGTTGTTGGACAAAATTTGGCTCAACAAGTTCACAGATATATTAAAAAATATTTTGCAACTACTGATTTCTGAATAACTCAAGTCAGGAAATTGAAAACAAAAGCATCATCATTTTGTGCTTTCTTTACTAATTATGTAAAAAAAATCATTGATATATCCATAGCAAGCCAAGCAATTTCATTAATAGATTTCATGGATATCAGATGATTTTGGAAAAAACACTGGAGCACTGAATTACATTCCAATGTTCAACTAAAATAAGATTATCATTATAATATTGCAAAAGATAAATTTTAAATTCATGTGTCAGCTGTTCTGGAGGTCATTCAGTCTAAGTTGCTGAGGACTGCTTTCCAAGTTGCTAGTTATATAGGACTCCATTAGAAGTGGGCTTAATGAAGAATCAAACAGGGCCAAGTTAACAATTCTTAACTACTGCCTTAAGCTGACTTCTTCCACAGATCTAGGTTAGATCCTTCAATTTTGTCAGATTAAAGGTAAAGGAAACCCTGCCAGTCGTGACCGACTCTAGGGTGCGGTGCTCATCCCCGTTTCCAAGCCGAA
>JANHZU010007581.1:240099-256711 GCA_032468055.1 Acrochordus granulatus | reverse complement strand
AAAATGATTTTTTGGTGAATATTTTTGGGGGCGTGGAACGGATTATCCGACTTTCCATTGTTTCCTATGGGAAACTGCGTTTCTCTTTGCGAGCATTTCGTGCTAAGAGCGTTCTTCCGGAATGGATTAATCTCGTCTTGTGAGGCACCACTGTATTTCTTTAGTTTATTTTCCTTCTTTTCATCATTTAAGTTTCTGATATCACACGTCACACCCAATCAGTGTGATGCACAATATTTTTACAATGTTGAGGAAATTCAGAAAGTGAAAAAAACCCATGATACTTTTTGTTGCACATAAAGGCATATTTCATAACAAAATCTGATATCCAAGACACCTGGCCAGATTCCATCTGCAGCCAAATAATAACATTATCTTGGAGGAGAATAAAGAACTTCCTTCCTACTTAGGTTGATTTTGTCTTAGATAATTTAATGCCTGTGCAAAGATATGCAAAGACTTGGAGACAGATCAACAAGGAATTGATTTACAAGGAGGTGTGAAAAAGTATTTATCCATAACCCAGATTGTAAGGAAGTTAAGGTATCAAGAGTATTTATTAGCCTTGGGAAAATGGGATCAGCAAAAGGGAGTTATCAGAGTAGAAGACACAACAATAACTTGATTTCATGTTTAAGTCACTGTTCTAGTAGCAGATTTTTTAGGAAGAGAAGATGGCAGTAAAATCAGATTATGGTAGATTTTGTGATTACAGCATAGCAGTGTTCTTAGTTAGCCATATATTTAAAAAATGTTTGTTTCCATCTTCCTCGGTCTTCAGCATCCTGATAAATAATCATGATGTGACAGTAAACAACTAGCATTATGCAGATAATACCATTCTATTGCAAATAGCAAACATGACCAACAAATTTGATTTTTCATGTTTTGAACTGCCTCTCTCTCTCAGAAACAGAGGGCAGTATACAGTAAAATGTTAAATATAAAAACAGAATAAAAATTAAAAATTTAGCAGGAGGCAAGGATGGTGAAACACTGCCTGCCTCACCTCTAGGGGGAGAAGATGCAAGAGGGTGGGGGCAATGGCAGAGAAGGCTCTCTTCATAGACCTCACCCAGTTGGAGTTCTTTAATTGACAGGGTCTAAACATGCCTTCTCTGCCTGCCCAGGACAGGCCAATGTAATGGGACAAAGATGGTTCCACAAGTCGCCATGTAGGATTTTATAGGTCATAACCAACACCTTGAATTGGACCCAGAAGCCAAATAGTACCCAATGCAATTTGTGGAGCAAAGGTATTACATGTGACCTTCTTTGGATACTTAAAATAACCTGTGTGGCCCCATTCTGCACCAGCTGAAGCTTCCGTGTACTTTTCAAGGGTAGCCCCATGTAGAGCATGTTGCAATAGTCCAGATGGGAGATGACCAGGACATCAGTGAACAAGAAACTCCCTGTCCAAAAAAGGACATAATTGGCACATAACACAAAGTTGAGCAAAGGCCCTCCTAGCCACGGCTACCATCCATTCTTCCAGCAGGAGCCGTGAATCCAGGAGGACCTCCAAGTCACACATCAGGTCAGTCTGAGATACTTCAACCCCATCTTACATAATCCAATTACAGAAGTTGAGGAAATCTTTTTAGCTAAGAAAAAATAACAGCAATGAAAACAAAACTCTTGCATTGAATGTTTTTCACAAGAAAAAAAGTGAAAATAAGATGATTACATAAGTACCTGTCTATTTTTTGAGTATAAGGTCAGTAATAATAACTGGAATGAAAATGCAAGAGAGCAATATCTATTTGCAAAATAAGATAATTAGTTTGCTCTTAGGACCTTAGGTTGAAACCTCATTGGCAGACTGTGATGAAATAGTCCTGAAATCCCTACAATCGTAGGGATAATCGCTATTGATAATGGCCCAAGGACAATCAAGGGAATAGATATGTGGGTGTATAACAGATTACTTAAAAATCATGGACTGAAATATTCAAAACAACACTTAATTCATTTAAAGAATACTGGAGACATGGAAATTGAAACTATCATTCGAAAAAGGAATTCAGAAAATGTAGGACATGAGCTACACAATGAGATCAACTACTACCAGGAAAAAAAAATCAAGGGAAAAGCAACACTGGCAGATAACACATTTAAAATAAAATCAATGCGTGGTTTGGCAAAAGTATACTATTTTTGCTAGATGTAGTACAGTTTCCAAAGAGCAAATAGCATTGATGGTCACCTACTACTGGTAGGAGAAAAGGAGGAAAATCTATTCATCTATCTTATCTAGGTAGGAGGTGCAGTAGCCGAGCAGTTAAGATGCTGGGCTTGTTGGCCAGAAGGTTGGCAGCTCAGCAGTTTGAGACCTGAGCACCGCCGCATAACAGGGTGAGCTCCTAGCTCTTGCCAATCTAGCAGTTCAAAAGCATGAAAAAATACAAGTAGATAAATAGGTATTATCTTCGGTGGGAAAGTTAACAGCATTCCATGCACCTTGGCATATAGTCATGCCGGCTATATGACCAGGGAAGAATCTTTGGACAAGCGCTGGCTCCATTGGCTGTGAACTGGATATGAGCACTGTCCCCTAGAGTTGGCCACAACTGTCAGGGAAACCTTTATCCTTTTTTACCTTAGTCAGAGAACATAACTCTGGCAGCAGGATATTTGCTGAGATACGCGACCAGACTAAGAACTATGACCAATTTATTCTTTTTTCTCCCAGCCAAAACTCTTTTTTCCTTTTAAATAAATACCTAGATTTTTATAAATACCTAGATTTATAAAATACACATTTTATAAATCTAGGTATAGAAATCATCTTACCCATAACATTTGCAAGATTCTGTGGCATTAAGAACAGTAAAGCATGCTTGAAATAAATATTACATGACAAATTATGACAAAATTTGCAAAATAATAATAACTTACCTACATATGCTTCTTTGAATGTTATTCTCTGCAATCAGAAACTATTTAGATGATGTGAAAATGTTGATAACCTACTGGAATTTCCTCAGCTTTACAGGAGTAGCTTCAAATCCTTCCCCACTTTCTTCCCCACTTTCATATAATTTTGAGGCTTGTCACACCTCTGTAAATTTGTTGACAGAAAATTGGCTCATATCCTTATGTTCACCACAGCTCCAAGGGAAGCTTTGCTAAAAAAAAGTATTAAAGAAACCACTATGTGCAGAAGAATATCTACTGTCAGAATGAAAGCAAATGATTGCCATGAAAATTAGAGTTGCATCATTATTTCAAGCTGAAAGAAAATAAGGTATAATTAAAATATCAATCTTTTTTTGGAGCAAACTGATTTTCAGTGCCAACAGCAATACTGCTCCTTCCATCTGTGTTAGCTTTGTTTATGACATTAGGGTTTCCTAATAATTTGAGTGGCATATTACTAAAGATAGAAATTAACCATGGAAGTAACAGCAGAAATAACAGAAGAAATACTGCTGGAGGCATTACAATGGAGCATAAAAATAGGTAGTGTTTATATAACTCTCAGTATAACTTATCATGTGGCTCTCAAATATGGAAGGATATCTAGTTGGAAGTCATTATTACTGATAAATGAAATCTACTTAATAGATTCATAAAGAGAAGACGAGTGAATTACTCAATTAAGTTTCATATCTTTTGTCTTGTTCAAATTGTACAGTTTCACATCATTCTATTTCCCCCCCAAGCAATCATACTATTATAGTACAGTTATATTACTTATATGCAGGTTTGAATATCCTCAAGCAGCAGACTGGACGAATACTTACTATGATAGCAATAATCAAGTAAAATATGATTGTTTAAATCAGAGAAAAATATTGAGGTTTAAACATGTATTAAATTGGTAAAATTAATAATCTATATGTCTATATGTGACATGACAACAGAAAATATTCTAGAACACTATCTCTATGAATCAAGTGCTTCTTTTCTTGATACCTCTTTCTCACAGACAAAGGAATCTGTTTAAGGCTCTGGAAAAGTCAAATGACAATTGTTACATCTGGAGTACCATCAATACATTTATTTAATTATAATTTATTTTTCAATCGTAAAATGGACAAAACATAGTCCTGGTTTTATCAAAAAAACAAAAAGAAAATGATAAGTAACTTTAAAAAATCCAAAAATTACCAATATCAAATAATAATAATATCAATGTTGCCTGAAATACAAAGAAACAAGCAATGTGTCTATCTATATAAACTTTAATTAAGAACCTTGCATTGTAAACCAGATGATACAGTATATAATTAGTTGTGCCAACAACAATTGGTAACTGAATATTTCAGTAAAATTTGTACAGCTGTATAGAACAATGATAATCTGGGATTAATTTATTAGTCCAAGTCATGAAATCTCGCTCACACTACTGCGGCTTAAATTAAATACATGTGCTTTGACTTTTCAAATGTCCATGCAAAAAATATCTACTTTTGATCTTTTTATCATGTGTTAGGAACTCAACAGGCAGTCATGCATTTGGCAAAAAGAAAAAAGAAAAATTTTGACTGTAGATTCTATAAAATATGAGTTACATTGCATAAAAGTGAACCAAATTAAAGCATATAGAAGACTCCCAAGGCGTTAGTTTCTATACATGAAGATGCTTTAGTCTCTTCAAATGAGCATTTAATTATGAAACTCAATCTTTATGAATCTTCTAACATCCAGTTAAAAAGAAATTGTTTTGACCTACCCTTTAGAAAAGTTTCAGATTGTAACAAAAGTTGAGACAGTATTATTGATATTTTTCATGAAGAGTCTAGAGTTTTAAAATGTAAATATATAATACAAAGTCATACAAATTAAAGAACAAGTGTAGAGTACTGACAGATATCTGTTCTTGCTTCACATGGAGATTATCATTATGGGCATCTACAATATCAGTTCTAAAAAGTTAAGTTCTATTTCTAAAGCAGCTAGCAAGGCTCTGCTAATAAAATATGATTCCAAGCTTATAATTTTGGAAGCATCAGACATTTGCACTACTACTTGAGCCAGTGATTCAGTATAACTTGAGCAGTGTTTTTTTTTCTTTTAATTCATACCAAATTCTCAGTACACCATAGTTTCTAAAAGAAAGAAGTACTCCTTTTTAAAAAAATTAAATATAGCACAGAAACAGTCAGAACAAAGACATTCTTCATCTTTTGTGGGAATCCCACATTCGAAAACATATTTAAAGGAAACAGAATATTTGAGGACTATTTTTGAATTTTAATAAATCTATCTCTTGGGATCATTAAATAGGGAAAATTGGATTAGAACTTTACAACTCTTATTTACAGCTCTAGGAAGTAGAATAATATTAATTCATTGGAAAATGCAAACAATTTACAAGGCAATATGTGTTTTAAATAGAGAAAAAACATTTCAGGAAAGGTTTTGCTTCAGGCTAATTTGTTTTCTTTTTACTGAATATTCATTTATTATTACAGCATTTGATTTGATTTTTAAATGTATTTTAAATACTATAATCATGTCAATATTTACGCAATCATGTGATTTTTAAAATTTCATCACATTTAACTAATTAATAAAAGCACTTAAGACGTCTGTAAGATTTGGAATCTAAGTCACGTAATTTTGATAGAAGTCAACATATTCATATGTGGCAATTACATTTAGATAGAATAAAATACTAAAAGTAAATTTCTTTATAGCTACTAAGATAATTTACAACAAAAGAAACTTCTCTGTGATTGAATTAATCACACTTGGGTTGATTTAGCATTTTTTAAAACAGTTTGTGGAGCTAAATTCTCATTTTATAATTAAGGTGCAGGAATCCTTTACTGTTAATACTTAATGGCGGATCCAGAAATAAAATCTTTTACACCTCGACTTGCCTTCAAGTGTTTTCAATCCACTTATTCACTTCAGGTACAAAAGCTGTAAAATATGAGCGCGATGCTTTTGCTTTGACTGTATCTTTAAAAACCTGAAAAGTCATAAATGATAGGGGCCATTCAGAAAAAAAATGTAGTACACAAAACAGATAGGATAGTATAGACAGACATAGTTGCTTCTACATATACCACATACAATCAATTTTTCCATCTCTATTATGTTTTCACAATTTATTATGAAAGTTAAAGCACCTATGTGTGGTGATTTTATTTTTACTGTACAGCTTACATTATTTGATTTTAACACTACACTGTAACTTGCCCCATTGGACCGAATCATGCAACTGTTGCAGATCAGCACAAGTGTTTTATAAGGCATAATTGAACATGTTAAAAAGTATTCCTCAAACTTTCAAAAGTTGAGTTGCTTCATTAAGGAATTTCTGGATGTCTCAATCCTTGAAGTCCAGTGTTAAGTCAGGAAGATAATTTACTTGGAAGTATAATTTATTTGGCTTGGAATGCTGCCTCAGGGAAATAAAGAATTGAAATCCTTTTAGGATGAGTCCTTTGCGCTAAACCGAGGACATGTTCGGATACATTCAGAATTCCAAAAAGGCAAGAAAACCAAGGGCAGGCAGCAATAAACCAAGACAGCTAGGTAAAATTCCAGCAGCAGCTCCTGGAAAATCAAACAGATTTGCGTTTTACATTAAAGATTGAAGACTGAGCAAGACTACAAGCAAAACAGAATTTCCTAAATGGCCATCTCTGAATGGTCTTGTCAAATATCCTCTGACTGCTCAATCTTGCCTCTTTTAAACTAGGTTATATTTGCGTTTGTCCTCATTCACGATTATTTTGTTTCTGCGGGCTTCAAGTCAGACTTGATTCCTGAAAAGTCCTGCAGTTTGTTTTCCTGGGCAACATTTTTGGGAAATGCCTGGTTCCTAGGGCTGAGAGAGAGGAAATGGCCCACAGTCACCTGTTGGTTTTGTACCCAAGATACGACTAGAACCCAGTCTCTTGGTTTCTAATCCAGTGCTCTAACCACTACACCAAATGGGCTTTCGGTCAGAACTTATTTTGACCTATTTTACCTTTTATTTGTCCTTGTACAGCTATTATGAATAGCTGTTACAGAAGGCTGGAGAAAACAGAGCAAACTAATGTTTTTAATGCGCATTTGAGTAAATCTCTCAGTATTTTTGATAGGTCTTTTCTCTCTCTCTCTCTTTCTTTCTTTGTAACACTATCAATTGTATATAATCATAACAGCTAGGAGAAGTCTATAAAAAGACAAACCAATTTATTTATTTATTACTTTGAAATTCTCATGATTTACAGAAGAATCCCTGTTAAATTTTCTTTTTCTTCCTCTTATTTAATTAACTGTAATAGACCATATTCACTGTATTGGTTTGAAATATGGTAGCTGCTATAGAAGAATCTTTGAAATATAGTGGAAAGCACAAAAACTGTAGATAGCAGTGATTCTGCCACTTACAGAATGGAAAGTAAAAATGAAGACTTTTCTAAACAACAAAAAAAATTAACCAGTGAATAACTATACAAATTATATCCTAGTTAAAAAGCAAAGTTGGCTAACCCTTTATATATGTATAATTAAACAATTCCTTCCTGACTTTCAATAAAATTTGGAAATAACTTTTTTAGAGATGCAAAGGGGCAATTATCTTAGACTCTATCAAAATAAAGTTCAATGTTTGAAAAATCAAAGTTTTTATATTTTTTAATTCAAGGAAGTAAAATAAATGTTATAGTCTGATCCAGTAAGTATTTTCAGTTCTTATTCTAAGATATTAACTTCATTGGAGCAAAAATGGAGAAAAATATTAAAATATGTGTGAGAAGAATGCAAAGTTCAAAAGAATATTGTATCTTGGGCCATTTGCATTTAAAAGGCTCCATAAAATATAACTCTTTGAGAAGTGATGGCAGAATTCTGTTGTGTAGCTGAATTTCTTAATCATTGTTAAAGATTATGAATAAACATGCAACTTGTACAAAGAGGCAAGAAACTGTCTGGTACAAATACATTGTTTATTAAGGAGAAGATAAAAAACAAAATCGTACTACCCAGGTAAAGAGTACCATCTGTGACTTCAAACTCACTGAAATAGCCAGATATTTCCCAACACCAATAGAAGGAAGGTATTCTGTTCTACAAGATGCTTGTTTTAGAAGAACTGTGCCTTTTTCTTTGCTATATTAAATTTAGTGATGAAGAATTAAGGCATCTGTTTTCCAAATTTTTCATCATACCTCAGTTCCAGTTCATTTCATGTTGCAAATTAGGAATATCAAACTGGCTGAAATAATAATATAACTTCTTTGGTTAAATGGGAAGTTTTCAGTCTTAGGATATCTAGTCTCATTCATTATTCATCATGCTGAGCTTTCCCATATTCATACGTTTTACATTCCATGTTCCCACCATAATACAGTCTCTGCAGTTTTGGATTTTCTTTTCCTGAATGGCCATATCAACAACAAGTCATCGCCAAGATTTAAATCTAAAAATTATTGCACCATAAAGCACCACTAACACTCTGAAAGATCCTCAGCTCCTCAGTATAATCTTGACTCCTATCCCACCTTGGGGCTCATCATCCAGCTTTATATCATCACTTATTTTATATTGTCTGACCATGTAATTTTCTCAGTAAAGAAAAATGAGTTTATCCCAGGGAGTATGAAATGATGTTTTTGCTATTGTCCCTAAAGTGATAATCTACCTCCAAAACCTTCCTATATTGCTGCTGTCCTACTTCTTATAGGTACCTACTTCTTTCAACTGGCATGACTCTCAGAACTTGCAGGATTCCCCTACGGTTACACTCATGATTCTCTTAGTTTAAAAGTGTAAAACAAATAAATACACCCCCAGCATTCTTTGTTCGTCCCTTCCAAGCCCACAATGAGGAACAACAGCAAGACTTGGAGAAGGGGATTGTTGACGAGAAACTGCTGACTTGCTGTTCTCAGCTCCTAAAATATGTATTTATAACATATTGACTATTTGAATAAATACCAAGGGGAAGGTAAATGTTTCCCTTTCCAGTTGTGTCCGACTCTAGGGGGCAGTGTTCATATCTGTTTTTTAGCTGAAGAGCCAGTGTTTGTCCAAAGACACTTCTGTGGTCATGTGGCTGGCATGACTAGACACTGAGGCACATGGAACACTGTTCCCTTCCCATTAAATTAGGTGGTACCTATTTATCTACTTGCATTTGCATGCTTTTGAACTGCTAAGTTGGCAGGGGCTGGGGAAAATAACAGGAGCTTATCCTGTTATGTGACAGCACTTGGGTTTCGAACTCAGGCTGCCAACTTTCCAGCCAGCAAGCCCAGCGTCTTAACCGCTTAGCCACCATGAAGCAAATAAAATTATTTTTGTCACAAATAATGGTTTGAAAATAAATGACTACTGCACTTATAAAAGATTCCAGGATACACCTTGATCCTGTACTTAAAATTCTAAACTTTAAACTTAGCTACACAAAGTTACATTAAAACAATTTTAAGCTATGGAAGAAATAACTTATTATTTCATGTTCAGGTACATTTTTTCATCAACATACCTGGAATTTTTACATGAGCTACTTCTCCATCTCCCCCTTCACTGTGCACCCGAACTTCAACAACATATTGACCTTTAACAGGTGCAGGAACCTCTATATAATGGTTACCGGTCTTAAAAAGGGTGCCATTAAATTGGCCATCTGGTCTATAGAGCACCTTTTAGAAATAAACAATAACATGGCACAAAGGTAAATTCACAATTTCATCCAACAAATTCAATGATCCCTGGTCATTATAAAAAATAAAGACAAAAATATTTACAAATATGTCATGAATCAATATGATTATCTATTTTATCTACATTTTTCTAACTCAAAGTGAAAAATCCCTACTCCCTTTTTAAGGCCTGGGGAGAGAATATTAACTAATTATATTTAAGTATGTTCTATATTTAATATTATTTATTTATTTATTAAATTTATATGCCACCAAAATCCGAAGACTCTTGGCGGCTAACAACAATAAAAAAACCCAACAATATATAAAAAACATTTAAAATAAAAATAAACACCCCATTAAAACAAAATAAAAAACCTGGCCTAGCAAGGTAGGCAAAAGATTTCGAATATAAAAAGGGGGGTGAGGATGGCTAGGGATCCATCAGCCACCTCCATGCTGATAATGAGCCCCCCCCCCCGTTTTGTTGTTTCGATGGGAGAGACCACAGTAAGCAGCAATGGGCAAAAAGAGAAGCTCCATCAAGAAACTGTGTTTGATTTCATCCTGCCTTTATTATTATTTATAAATAATTCGATATGTGGCGAATATACCTAATACTCCATAATAAATAAATCCAATCATTAATTTCCTTCATATTTCCACTGCCAGCAAATATCTTTAATTGTATAAGACACATATAGCATTCACCAATTATTGTTGTGAGGCATGAACAGCAACCCTTCCACACCTCATATGAGCAACTACATAAGATGGAAGAAATCCTGCCTTGCCTCCTTTACAGATCATTCTTTTTCTGTACTCAGTGGACAATTTCTTCAAATATTTCCTTCCTGCTGAAATGAAGAAAATACCAAATAGATTTCCCAGCCATCACTGCCTTAACTAATCTCCAATCTGCTAGCTACTTTGGACCAATGAAAAGAGGCAACATGCTTCATATAATGGATTAATCAGCTTTGTGCATATCACAGACTAATACAAATTTGGTTGACTGGTGCACTCATTTATATAAGAGAAAAAGAACTGTAGAGCTGTGCATTTCTTTGCCTTCAACAGTGCTATTTTCACATCTTACCAAGGCTCAAGTTTAGGATTTCTAAGAATAAGCTGAATTATCAGTATAACAGATCTTGAGGGAAATTTCACAAGATTACTGTATTATTCATTAGTGCTAAATTTAAGTCTGCTTTTTATGGTTTAAATGTCATTTCTTAACTCTTTTCCTTTTAAATAGAAACTTAATTTATTAACAGACAAGTAAAGCAACAAAATAGCCAATATTACCCAGATAAGGCCAAAATATTTAAATATCAATCTTACTTTATATCCTTTCACAGTAGATTCATTGGACTGTGACTTGACATGCTCCCATGTGATGATGTACTTTGAACCAGACCTTACAGCATTAATAATTCTTGGTTGCTGCCTTGGAGCTGAAAAATAGCACATGCCTTTATACTGACCAGTACAGTTAAATTTTATACCAATATTATCTTGACCCTATATATTTACTTATTAGAATAATTTTAAAAAATTAATTACCCAGAAGCGTCTTTGGACAAACACTGGTTCTTTGGCTATGTAACCTAGAGTTGGCCATGACAGGCAGGGGAAACCTTTACCTTCTTAAAAAAAAAAACCCTGAAAGAGGCTGTTTTCTTTATAATGGTATAAACTGATTCAGGAGATAATATTGCAATAAATAAATATTACAAGACAAAACAACAGAATACATTGGCCGTGTATTCTGTTGAATGTCCGCAAGTAAAAGTTCACCAGTGGTATCATCATCTGTAATTTACTTTCCATTCTGATTTATAAAAATTATTTCATAGGTTCCTCTAGCTTAAAAATTGCCACAAAAACTTTAGCAGCTACTGTCCAGAATTTGAAGGTCATGTCACACTGATTTACAGACAGAAATAAAATTCTGCAGCCAAGGTCACAGGTTACCTATACAATGTTATCTCTTATAGGAGCTAATAACATCATGCCAGTGGTCTATATATCTACAATATGTAGAATTTACCAGCAATGATTGACTACTTTTAGACAAATTGCATTTGAAAAAAATAATTTAAGGTAATTTAAAAATTACAATATCCACAAACCAGAAATGGAATATTTCAATCCCCAAGACATTCCACACTGAGCCCATTCTTGAACAAAGAGTTTTAAGACAAATGGAGTTGTTCGATGGACCTTTACAGATACAAATCTCATTTATTCTATGGCCATCATTAGTATTCATCTCCTTCCCCTACTTCAGATGCTTACGTGCTTTTTCTGTAATAAAATCCAAAGGATATGTGTAAGGTCCAATGCCTGCTGCGTTGAAAGCTGCCACTTTTGTATAGTATTTTGTATAAGGTTTCAAGTTTTCTAACATTACAGAAAAATTCTGACTGCTCACTTGCACTCTATTTGTGGCTGTTTCTTTTTCAATGTTGGACCAGTAACTAATCTGTAAAAATGAAAAAAGTCACATGTAAAAGGAAATATATACTTGAAAACAATTGTTCCTAATAATTGGGATTATTGACCATAGTATCCAGAAGCACCTGAAAGATTTGGGAATAGGAGACATAGTTATGTAGGGCATCTATTCCTATTTTTTAGGTAGCTTCCAGATGGTTACACTTGGAAAGAGTTCAAAATGTGAAATATTGAATGGCATTTCTCAAGGCAGTATTCTGTGTCTTGCTTTCAAAATCTGTATGAAGCCACTTGTGAGATTTGGAAGTCGTGTTCCTTGAGAAGCTTTTACTAGCCTTTAAAAATATCCTTAAAATACATCTTTCTTATAAATGTTTAAATGATTGTAACTGTTAATTCTAATTATTAATCCAACCTGTTTTACTTGTTTATTTCCACTGCAATTTGAACAGTTTTTAATGTTTCAGTTTTAAGTTTTAATATTTCAATTTTTCTTCACTGTAGGCCACTAGAGGTTTTGATGATACAGCAATTAAATAAACTCAACAAATGAATATATTTTAAAATAAAAAGGTTTTAATTCACAGTCTTCAGAACAAAAGAAATCTGTCTCGTGTATAACTGGAAACTTCCTTAAACAGCACAAATTTTCCAAACCAGAACTAGAAGTAATAAGAACTAAAATTCTTATAGATAGCACTATATACAAAATAATTGGGAAACTGAATAAAGAACTATAGTGTCTCCATTTCAGCATATAAAAACCATTGCTTTCTCTTCCATTCAACTGTCATATACTATATGAAATTGAAAATCATTCCATCAGACAAAGATGTTCATATTGCACAGTCTGATGTGACTTTGAAGCAGCTTCATCAGACTTGGGTGAACTTACTGATCACAGTAACATCATACATCAGGTTTTGGAAAGACATGTGTGTGCCTACCAAAATCTTTTGCTCATACAACAAGCCTGGTTCACGGCAAAACTCAAGCAGCTTCATTGTGACAAACAAGAAGCCTACAGGATAGGGGATAGGATGCTAAAAATACACTGACAAAAGAGATCAGAAGAGCAAAAAGAAACTACTCTGAAAAGCTGAAAAATCAACTTTTAGCAAATTATGCTGCTTCTCTGTGGAGAAGTCTCTAGAACATCACTAGCTACAGAAGTCCATCACCCTCTGTTGAGGAAAATCATACACTAGCAGATGACATGAATGTGTTCAACTGTAGAAGAAACAACCACCATTACCTAATGTTAACAACCCATCTCAATTGCATTAAGAGCAGATATTTCCTTTACAACGACATCTGTCCCTCCTTCTAGGTTCTCCTCTCCTCCTGAGCCATTCTATTTATTTATTTATTTAATTTATATGCCGCCAAAATCCAGAGACTCTCGGCGGCTAACAGCCATTACCCTATCCTGGGCCCCCACTTCTTGTGATTCTGGAAAAGTATGTCCAAAATCTCCTTCAAAAACAAAAACTTAGCACCTGATCCAGATGGTGTTACCCTTCATTGTCTGAAATCCTGTGCAGCACAATTGGCCCTATCTTCACATAGATCTTCAATAGATTACTAGTGTTGTGCTATGCCCCTTCATGTTTGAAATGTACCACCATCCCATTCCTAAGAAAATTTTAGTCATTAAACCTCCATCAGCAGGCTTAATGACCTCTAGTCTCTTTAACATCAGTAGCCATGAAGACTTTTGATAGGCTGGTGTTGACCCATCTGAAATCCATCACAGATCTACTGTTAGACCTTCTGCAGTATGCCTGTTGTGCAAACTGGTCAACAGATGATGCTGTCAATATTGCACTGCATTATATCTGCAATATCTTGATTCCCCAACGACTTATGCATGGATCCTTTTTATGGACTTCAGTTTAGCATTTACCACCATCATTCTAGATGATAACTATATTTTACTACAAACTGACCCAACTCACTGTAACCTGTCCATATCTGTAAGTGGATAACTATATTTATGACAGTCAGAAAGCAGCAGGTGAGGCTAGGGAAAATTGCATGTGGTTCATGGACAATCAGTATTGGTGCTCCTCAAGGTTGTGTGCTCTCTCTAGTACTTTGCTCCTTCTACACCAATGACTGCACCTCTGGTGACCCCCTGTCAAAAATCTGAAGTTTGTAGATGACACAATAGTCATTGGACTCATTAAAGGTGGCAATGAGTTTGTGTACAGAGAGGAAATTGAACAGATAGCCCTGTGGTGTAGTCAAAACAACTTAGAAGTGAATGCACTCAAAACTGTAGAAATGACAGTGGATTTTAGGAAGAGTCCTATTGTTTTATATCCCCCCATCATAATCAGCAACACAGTGTCAGTAGTACAGTCCTTCAAGTTTCTAGGCTTGACAGTCTCTCAAGAATTGAAATGGTCAGCTAATATTAACACCATTATTAAGAAGGAGCATTAGAGGATGTACTTCCTACATTGGCTCAAGAAGTTCAATCTGCATCAAAAAGCTTCTGATACACTTCTACAGAAGAATCATTGAGTCTGTCCTCTGTACATCTGTCTGGTTCAGTGCAGCAACTATACAAGACAGGTACAAATTCCAATGTATAGTCAAGATTGTAAAAAGAGTAATTGCAGGTCATCTGCCCTCCATAGAAGAATTGTAGACTGAGAGAGTCAAGAAAAGGATAGAGAAGATTTCTGCAGATGCCTCTCACCCTAGACACAACTTATTTGAACCTCTGTTCTCTGGTAGGCACTATGAGGTAGTGCACACCCAAACTACCAGACACAATAACAGTTTCATCCCCTATGCCATCATCCAAATGAATGTTATATTATTATGCTACATGATAGAACAAAAGGGCAGAGAATCTCAAATTAACCCAGAAGTTCTGTCTAATTGTTAATTACACATTAGTTAATTCTACACTTTATAATATTTCCTTTCTATTGGCTCCACACTTACTGCTGAATAACTAACTTTATTTGTTATTATCTCATACTGTTGTCTTACAAGTATACTGACAGCTCAAATTTCTTGTATGTCTAACCATGCTTGGCCAATAAGTATCTGATTCTCTGTATAAGTATCTTGGCCAATCAGTATCTGATTCTCTGAGTAGAATAGGGGATCCCTTTTGACTTTATGTAAAGAAAGATTCTAAATATCATCATTTGTCTGTGGCTATAACAGTTATGTTCCAATTTATTTGCTGTCTCTCTCATTGGAGAGAGTCATCCAATAATTGTAATTATTTCTAGTGACTGTTAAGATATTAAGAAGCTGTTTCTTAATTCATTACAGATCTATGACCTAGAGGCAGTTCAGTGTGGTTCACATGCCCAATAATTCTCATTTTTCTGGTTCAAGTGAAGGACTATCTCTACTGTAATGGCCAATGTTACAGAGTTCTTGCCTTGGGCACTTTGAGTTCAAGATACATTACCTCTGACTTTCTCATTCTTACTTATACATATGTAGTCTTGATTTAGACCTGTTTGGAATATGGTGGTATATGGTTTGTGAAGGTTTGAATAAAAAAGCAAAGCAAAATAAGTTCTAGCACATGGAATATTTGCTTCCTTATCATTAAATAGGACTATTCCAAATCACTTCCACACAAGATAAGACTCTCCTGGTATTGCTTTCCACTAAATATAAAGATGTATCTCCATTCTGCTGTCTGAAGGACTGAATTTTACCTTGATAGAATCAGATCCTTATGTACTAGTACTATTATTGTATTCTCAGGGAATTGTTTGTTTGCTAATTTATGACCCAGTATAGTATTTTTATATAGACAAAAACTGCAGAAATGATGAAGGGAAAAAGTCCACAATTCTCCTATTAAATAAATACGAGTACAACACTTTATCATGTATCTTGTTCTGATTATACAGGTAGCATTATTCATTAATAAAAGACAACATATTATTAAGCTCACCTCATACCCAGTAACAGCTGGATTGAAAATATGTTCCCAGGAAACAGATGCTTCTGTGGATGATAGAACTTTTATTTTCACATTTCTAGGTCTTTCAGTAGGAGCTGTAAAATTCAACACAATATTAATATTGTGAATCAATATTCTAAATAATGTAGACTAAAATAATTATGTATTTCCAGTTATTTAATTTGGTGCTGTCTTTAGCAGCAAGGTCAATATTTCTTCCAGTTTCTACTCTGGTGCCTTTAGCTACTACATCAAATGTAGTAAAAGCTGGATGACTTTGGGCCAGTCATTCTCTCTCAGCCCTGGGAAGAAGCAGTGACAAACCCTTCTGAAATCTTGCCAGGGACAAATTTAGGCAGTTTCCAGAAATCAATACTGACTCAAAGGGAAAAAAAAAAGACATTAAAACTAAAATAATGTTAAAACATGACTGTATTATAATAAAGTTAATTCAAATTGAATAATTTACACGTGGTATTTTCCAGGTAGTAATCTACTGTTTGAAATAAAATCTATGTGTTTAGATGATTGTTGAATAATTTTTTAGGTACAGCAATATTTTCAATTTTATCTTTCATCTATTTTTACTTAAGGAGGTTGCCTTGAATTT
>JANHZU010007581.1:224705-239561 GCA_032468055.1 Acrochordus granulatus | reverse complement strand
GGAGGTTGCCTTGAATTTTGGAAAAGAAATTCATGAACCATTTACTATCATCAAATCACTAAACCTACATAAATATTTTAAAAACTGTGAATACGTACTGTAAGTTCACAAAGGATCAATGGTTTCTCATTAACACCATAAAGAATCTAAGTATTAGTATACTACAGAAAAGTATTATATTTTCTGAAATACTCATATATTAGGCATCAATTTAATAATTTAGTATCCAAATTACATATCTTGTGGCTAGGTTTCTTAAAGTAGGTAACAACTCCCAAATGCTTAAAATGTTCTTTCTTTCTTTGTTATGGACAGAATAAGTGCCAACAGTTTTGTGTTCCTTAGTTTTGGGGGTATGACTTTAGTAGGTCAGTCCTCGGATACATACACACACAAACTAGTTTTTTAAATTGCTTGTTATTGCATTTTGATTAATTCAAGATTAGCCGGATTGATGTTGCCGCTGTTTAAATATTTTTCAAAGGAAATATTAACTAAATAGGCTTGTGAACACAATTCATTCAAGGCAATCCAGTATTTCTAAAAATTCATTTGTGGAACAAAGATCAATGCTCTTTTGAAGATCTTTTGTAGCAAGTTGAAACATAAAAGCTCAAAAAACCTTTCTTACATTTAATCCTGTAACTGGCACTCAATCAAATATGCATCAAATTGTCACTGTTCAGAGGAAAGTTATGCATTGGAAGAAAATTTCAAATAAAACTGAATGATCTTGTATGGAAAAGTATTAAGTTAACTTTTCATACTAGAGATTTTATTAAATTTAGAATTGTATTATGTTACCAGAGATGTAGAAGCCTAACCTGATTAACAAAATAATAGAAAATTGATTTTTTTAAACATAGAAATGTTAATTAGCCTGAGATAATTTAACAATCTGAATCTTTTATAACACACTTGATATTTGAATTGCCATGATGTGCACTTTCCTAAATTTTGCTTCTTCTCATGGCAGATATTCATGGGCTCAGTTCTACTTTCAATTCATCCAACAAAAATTGATTGTTGTCACAGGACTAAATTTTTATATGAGAATTCTTTTTAATACATTGCAGTAAGAATATCAAAACCTTTTTATCTTAACATTTATCACACAATTTTTACTTACCATCTTCTGCTGAATAAATAATAGCAGTGAGACTAAAAGGTCCTTCTCCTTTGTTATTAAATGCTTTCACCTTTACTTGATACTTTGATGAAGGAAGCATTGATTCATCCTTATGGACATACCGACCAATATCAGGTTGAGGAACTGTAACACTTTTCCAATCATTTTGATCAAAGGACTTGAAAGCTACTACATAACCAAAGTTATTACCAAAATGATACTCTTTTGGCAAAGGCTATAAGAAAAAAATATGAGAATTATGCTTTCTTTTTATTTTTTGCTTGAATAGGTACAAATAAATTTAAAGCTGTATTATTGATTTCTAAAAGTATTCCCATAAAGACTTCTAAATAAGGAAAGCATAAGTTTTTTCATTTCTTTGTTTTTTGTTCAAGGCTTGTCAGGTTGGAAAGTTTCGAGGTCATCTTCTTTCTCAAAGGTGTTATAGTATCTGAAAACAGCTTAAAATCTCAGATTAAATATTTTCTAAACATAAAAGCGTTTATAAAAAGCTCTCTGCAATGTCAGCCATTTTAGTTACCCCTTCTCATTTTGATACTGTTTGTTATATAAATCTATATATCCAAAATCTATAGATTTTTATAACAAACAGTAGTATCAGTGGTTTGTACATTTACAGCTTGAAGGCTACTTAGTCTGGCACATCTAGCATAAAATATATATTCAATATATTTTATGCTAGATAATGAATCCTCAATTATTACAATGCTCTGATTTAACCTAAATTTAACTTAAAATAAAGTGTTGTGCAAAGTGATTTTTTTACAAAATGTAACAGGTTATTTTTTAAACAATTCTAATCTAAAGGTAAGACATTTTATATTTATATATATGTGCGTGCGTATGTGTATATATGTATACGTATGTATGTATGTATAAAATAATTTCATTTGTTAGGACATGTGGATTTAATCCCATAAAGTTTTAGAAAGAGGGAAATGGAAATTATAATGGATGTTCTTTTAAATCCTCCTGTCAATATAGTATTTAAATGAAACATGCTCTTTGTAATTTAGACCAAGGAAGTATTTCAGTCTAACAGTATAGCTGAAAGAACATTATACCCATTAACTTCATTTCCAAAAACAAGATTGTGATCTCAGATAACTCTTTTTATGAAGGAACATTTCCAAAGTTTCCTTAAACTATAGTTCATTAGGAAAACAACATGTACATGTTTATTTCTAAAATAATTTTTATATTTTAATTATAATGTGTTATTTTAAATCTAAGTCAGTCAATCAATCTTTATTTGATGACAGACCAGCAGATCAAACATGAAAGTCACAAAGAATTAGGATAAAAAGAAAAACAAATATTGTTCTAAGATATCTAAAAAGGAACAAATACTACAGCATACTGTACAAACTACTGGACAATACTTGGCTGTGGTCAAGGAAATAAAATTAGATCAACAAGATAAGAACTTCATAAGATAAAAACAAACAATATTTAATAAAGAATGGAAGTAATAATTCCTGGAAAGTGTGTGCATAAAGAGGGCAATACAGAATATGTTCCAATTTTTGAATTATTCTTTCACTACACGGACACAGTCTGTTCAAAGGAGATCTTTGGTTTGTTCCTTCTGTAATGACTATTAGGAGGGCATTGAATCTACTAAGGATAAGGCCCTTCTGAATTTTGGGATCAGTATGAAGCTAAGATATGTAGCTGGATTGAGAAGATGTGCAGAGTGGCTCAAGAAGTTCTTTCTAGGTAGAGCTGGAAAGTCTGCTTGCAACTTTAAATCAACAGCCCACCGTTTGAAATCTAAATATTTGTACTAAAATGTATTATGTTCTTTAAAATAATTTGTAATTCGATAGTCAACAAACACAAAGCAAACAGAAATATAAACAGTAGTAGCAGGTATTAATTCTTATTCATCCTTAATTACAAGTATTCTTAAATAAGTTTTAGATATATACAAACTGAAGGCTGAAGATACTCAGGGTCAGTATGGAATAAATGATAATTTATTAACAGCTAGTACAACACTTGTGCTTGGAAGTTATATGTAGATTTTACATATTAATGATAGCATGGAAATTATACGCAGTGCATCTAATAGATGGATTATGATATCTTGGGTCTTAAATTGTAAGTCACATTTAGTTCCATTGTACTGACATTTTCAGAGATAATAGGAAATAAATTCTAAGCTATAAGACATTTATGATTTTCTCCCACACGCTAGGTATTTTTGATTCTGACAAAGCATAAGAGGCAATCCAAATGGTAAAAAAGAAGTAGTCTCTTTGAATAATGATACTGGAAAGGACAATTATTCTGTTACAAGATATTTCTTCAAACACTGCTGCTTAGTGTGACATCTTGGATCTAAAAAAGTGCATCACAAATCATGCTACACTTTTAAACATGAAGTGATTGCTAGAACCTAGCATATGCTTAGAATAAATTTGCTTTGATAACATGTTGATTCCATGTGACAAAAAAGTTAAACATCTAAATAAAGTCGAAGAACATCAGATAAATGCCTCTGTGGTACATATGTGGTACATCCTCCCTCACTTAGTATCTTGTTTTCTTCCACTTTAAATTACTTAGAGTGTTACAGTCTATAATAGCAGAGGATAGTTTTCCCTACTCTCTAGAGAGGTTGGGATTCCCAAAAATTCTCACCAACTAAAATCAACTCATCCGTCATGCAGTAGATCTAGCACTTATAGGGCATCAGCTGGACATAACAAGCTGTTTGCATATTGAATTGTTGATTTTAAGATGAAGATTTTTTTTACAAATAACTGTAAATCATGGCTGTTGAAGGACAATGAAAGACTAATTGCAAGCTTCTACCATGTTTAGTTTAGAATTAACATGATTTTTATTAGCTTTTTCAGCAAGTTGGCAGAAAAATCTTGCCTGTTTTCATAAGGTCTCCAATGGTTCACAATGTCACTGTGCAAGCAATAAGGATGTTTTATGAATGTAAATACTGTAGTTATATAGCTGTTTGATAGAATGAACACAAAATCCACCCCACCAAAAATCCTCCATGATATCCAATATCATTAGCATGAAGAAATTCTGCTTAAAAAATACAATCAGTCTTTCCCAAGCAACATTTGCAAGAAATGTTCAGAATACCTGACCTGAATAGAGAAGATGTTCATCAAGAAAAATATTCCGATTCTAATGTGACCGTAATTTTTAACAATCAACATTTGTTATTACATTGTAACAATGAATACATGGATCTTCCAAGTACCATCTGCTGAAAGTTTATGCATAGATTCTAATTTAATGTTCTGACCTAGAACATTAAATGTTCTAAGAATGTTCAAATGTCCAGGATTTATTCAATACAGAATTTCATCATCTTTCTAAATTTTAATTTATTAGTCTTTAAGATCACCTTTGAATAAGTTACCAAATGAATTTTACACCTTAAAAAAATACAAGTATGGAAACAAAAACTCATCATATATGTACACAAATTATTTAATATTTATAATTACCTATCGTCTACAGAAACCCATTTTATATGCTGAAAACCAAGTTACTTAAACAGAAGGATATCACTTCTTTTTATTAATTAATTAAATTTCCTCACTGTCTATCTCACCTAAGTGACTCTGGGTGGTTTATGGCATTGCTCTACAACATATAAATATACTGGATAATACCTACCACCCAGGTTATTGTCAGTTCTCTATTGCTTCCACCTCCTCCTCCAACTTCTGAAGGGGCCACATTTGGAGCTGAATAATAGAAAATAACGATAATAGAATCAACATTTTCTCTGATTTAATGAAATAAAAAACATAATTTAATTTACCCTCTTATTCATTATGTGCATTTGAGATAATAAGATGCAAATAATTTGAGTAGTGATAGCCTGTAGTAGTTTCAGGTATCGCCAAATGTGAATATAGACTGCTGCCAGCAGAAGCTTGCCAATTTTCTTCAATTACTGAAGCTACACTTTTCCACAGTGAACAGTTTCTCTTTGGTGATTGTGTGCAGGCAAATACTAAAAGGGTCCACTGTTCTTAGCTCAATAATTTATACTTAAGGTGTAATAATTTTGGGCCAGATATGTGTATGCTTATATCTTATGGATTACTTATAGTAGCCTTTCCCCCAAAGTAGCATCATCCTAAAATAGAACTGTTATCATCTTCAATCAGTGTGAGAATTGAATGTACCTAATGAGAACTTTAGGGGCATGCAGTGGGCTTGTCAGCTGGAAAGTCAGCAGCTTGAGTTTGAGAAATTTATGAAATAAATAAGAAATTAAATTTGATCCATCTGGGAATACAGGGTTGGAGAAATTTGATCTGCAAGAGACTTTGTATTATATTTGCCAATTGTCAATCAATATTTATGTATTTTAATAATAATGTATTGTATAACTGCCCATCTGAAAACCAACTCTAGAATGATTACACTCAAAAAAAATACAATCATAAAACAAAGAATAAATTTTCTCTTTTCTAAAGAGATTAATTAGACAACTCATACAAGACATAGAAAGTCTCAAAAATGTAATTTTTAATTAATACAGAAAGTCTGAATTGTTCAAAATAATTTTAGATGAATAAAAATTATTTATGATTATAACGCTGAGTTTCCCATGTCTATTTTCCTCTGATGCCCATCTCCCATTATGAAGACTTCGTAATGCAAAATATCTGGAAAACAGCACAATAGGAAATGCTTCATTTGAGAACTACATTTTAGAATTGCTCTGATTTTACTTTCCTGCAAGTAAAAATGTCATCAAAGAGTCTGCAAACAATATTCAGGGTAGTGGGGTCGAAAAAGTATTAGAAGAGACCAACAAGAGAAATGGTGTCTCATTGTAACAAATTAAGAATCTGGCTAAAGAAGAATACTGAAAAGCAGGCAGTCCTGGGCCATAACAACATTTTATTTAGACCAGCTGAGTGCCACTAGAAGAAACAAGATGCAGTCTGAAATGTCAGTTCTAACTAGGTATGTCATCATCCTTAGAAGAAAATCCAGCTGAGAAATATTTCTCAGCATGTGCAAGTTGTACTATTTATGCTGCACCTGAAACTAGATGGAAAACACGCCAGCCCTGACAATGCTGGAAACAATAGCAAGTGACATTAGCTTGACAAAAGAGGAATTATCTATCCAGAAAGACTAATGCAGGGAGCTGAAGCTTTACAGGTTGCAGAGTTTTAGCTGCACCTGGATATAGAATACAGTTAAGGCTGCTCAGATGGCACAAGCCTTGCTAGAAAGAAGTTTATCTGTGGTGCTGAAAGGCTCTTAATTTTGCTGACTCCTGAGCTAATCTTAATTATTGCATATATGTCACGCCGTAAAAATCTGATTGTTCGTTGGAATTGACGCTATTTTTGCCTATGTCCTTGCAACCTAACGAACAACTCTGGTTTATTTATGGTTTTACAACCTGGCTTGGTAGTAACTTAATGAATGGCTATTCCATGTACCTGTCAGAGTTTGCTCGGCTATGATAGCTTCTCTAGACAAAGCAAACGTTAGGGTGTGGGGCTAGAATAACAGTACCAAATTCTTTAGGACCGCAGCTGTCATGAAATGCAGCATCAGTTGAGTCAGCTTCATGCTTAAACTCCTCCTGCCAAAATTTTTTATTTTGCCTCAAATGCCAAGTTTTTCACATGAAAAATGGGAAAAGAATCCAGAGATATTTACATTTTTAACATGTTGTTTCTATAAACATGAAATGATGTGTTCCAGGAAACTGATCTTGGGTAGGTTGGTAGTTTATTGACCAATTTGAGACTTAAATAAGCATTTCCTTAGGTGCTGAAGCGGAGCTCTTTCCTTAACAAATCTCACTGGCTTTGTGGGAATGTCTGAAGATTCTTCTCCGAAGACTGATAGGCCTTCAGTGTGTACAACAGGGGCACAGGTCTGCATCCAAGTACTATATCCCAAAGCCTTTAGAGTGATTGTTCACCATCTGAGGCTGAATGAACCGGCATTAGTGGACCATTTTCAGGAAGGTCTAACTGATGAAGTGTATTAGATAAAGGCAAGATGACACCATCATTTTAATCACTCACGTACCTGTATTTGTATAAAGGAGATAAACTTCAAGGCTGGAGTGTTTGGTGACAAACTGCCTAAACATGCATACATACATATTGTTAAAAAAAAACCTTGCATCTGAGTCTGCAATAGCAGAGTTGATAGAACTGAGTGGAGCACTTCTATGATTTTCAAAAAAGAAATGTGGCATTGAAAAGGAAGCGTGTATCCTTACTGTAGGCTGCCAGAACAAACTGTACTCTGTTTTTCCAAAAGATATTAATCTTTTATTTTAGCTCAGCTAAGTCAGGAAATGGAGAAGCCACATAGCAGGAAAGCAGAAAATCTGATGACCTGCTAATATTTGCACACTGGCATTTTTCTATTCCTGTAATACGCAGAGATGAACATTCTTCAATTATTGCTTACCCTTCATAATTATTCATCTTTAACAATTTCATGCACCTGGAACTCAGTTTCTAATCACAAACTGGACCAAAGCTGATATCAAGTGTAGTTGATGCCGGTCATGCCATAAATTTTGGATCCCATAGTCATAATCCTGACCTCTTGTACTTAAGAATCGAGTCTTAACTGAGTAGTCACAGTTTTATCTAACCAAAGTTCAACCTTTCTAAATATCCATGTCTTTGGTATCCACAATCCCATATTGAGCCACCTGAGAAAAAGGTAAATTTCTTAAGAATATCAAATTTACTGTGTAAAGTTTCAGATACTTGCAGCTTAATCCCCAAAGAAAGATGTACCCACCAAAAATTTTGAGTTTCAAGATGTCATTTAAAAAAAGAGAAACAGATCAGTTATAGCTCTTCTCAGCTTTATTTCTGTGCTATAAAGCTGACCTTAGGACCAATGTACCAACAGGTGTGTTATATTCTCTTCCAGAACCAGAGCTGTAGGCCTACAGCTATAGAAAAAGGCGTTAATTTTGCCCATTACTTTCACAGAAATAAACCCAGTTTTGTCAAAAAACAGTCTATGGAAATGCAATTTTCAGATATCAAATTTCTATGCCAAATACATATCTATAGCCTTTCACCTTGCATCTACTAGCTTCATTTACAGGTTACATGCAACATTATTTGTATAAAAAGATAAAAATGGAAAACCACATTCCACATCAGATACACCTTCTCTGAACATATTATGAGTTTTGGATTATGTGATGCCTCAATCATCTTCGAACACTTAATCATAATCAAGCATGTTGTGAGATATAATCATTCCTGATTGTATATCAGAGTGATCTTCTAATATTTTAGAAATATGCAAGAACAGTAGGTCAAACAGTTTTGTAATAGCCAAATCATCATCTTTAGTAGATGCATAACAATATTTTTTTGCCCTGAGTTTGAGTTCTATGGTTTTTGTATTTTATTATTAGAAAGGAATATACTATATAATGTGAAAGAGGTATACAAGTTCCGGAAATTTACAAAGTATCATAAGAAGTTCATTCCCTATTTTAATCAATTAGCTGTATCCCGTACAGGGTGATTAATGTTAATAATCCCATAATTGGTATGAGATAGCAGAAAAGGCTTTCCAGCAGCCTAAGAATCTATTATATCAAATCCCATGTTAAAACACCCATATTCCGGTACACCACTTCTGATAGAAACTAACATATCTTGAAGATTGTTGCTTCACCTGTACTGTTTATAACATGGAGTAAGGAATTTGGAGTAATCAAAGAAACTTTAGAGGGTGAGCCAGAACCCAATGCAACCCACACCCCACCCAACACATCAAACCTTGGAATACCTCTTGATTGTAAGGAAACTCAGTCAAGCTTGATTTCCTGGATTTTTTTCTAGTTCCATTCTTCAATTAAAAGAATTGAAAGGAAGAGGCCTTATCATACATATCAAAGGGAGGAGTTGGAGGATGAAAACTGACCATGATTTTATGAGTGGAAAATTTTTCAGTATGCAAACTTGGACCGTTATTAATCCAACATCAGATGTATGACACAGAATAAAGTAAAACAACAGAATAATGCTTTTAGCCCAATTTCTATTTTCAGTTCAACAAAAGATGCAGCTTTAAGGAGGGTGAATCTATTTGCCATCCAATGAATTGAGGATATTTCCTGCTTGTGACTATATAAAGGCAGAAATGCACCATTAATGTAAATGTACAGTACTTTATGTATAAGAGATCCAAGAACTCACCATTTAAGTTTACAAATTTATTAACACTCTATCAACCTTTTTAGATCCCTGGAATGTGATAATTTTGGACTTTTCAGGCCTCCCAATGCCAAAGGATTAGAGCATCATTCTTGGTATAGCAGACCTATTCTCAAAAATGAGTCATTTTCTTTCTTCTTGTGATCATGTGTCATCTCAGAAGCCAGCTTAATTCTCAATTAAGATCTCATAATTTGGTAGAGACAAACAGTCTGTGTGATGCTGGAAAATTCCTGTAGGTAGAGTCGCTCTTTGCACTGTCCACTTTCCTGAGTCAATTGTACAAACTGATCAGATCAAAACCATGCTTCAACAGTACCTAAAATGCTATGTCTATTTTTATTATATTTAAGAACCGCCCATCCACCTCATAGAAATTATCAACCATCTCTTGTTAATAAGACAATACAGTATTTGGATAGCCCCTTCTCTCTTGGCAGAATTTAAGGAAAACAACTCCCATCATTTACCCACTCAACAAACATCATCCATTTCAATTATGAATATTATCATTAGTTGTTTTTCTACACCAGTATAATCTCCTCTTTACCTTTGTGGACAAATTAGTCCAGGAATTCTAGGTTGTTCACAGTGAAGGATCAATTGGAGCAGAGAATAATTATAACATCTTTGCAAGTTGTTGATAGCAATCAGAATTTTTCTTTCAGATGGGTTATAGAACTTAAATGAACTTAGACGAAATCAGGCATAGAACCTGGATACATCATACTATTCTCTATCATTGCCCAAGCCAGTCCTATGGAATTCAAGCCCTTGGTTTACATATTCTACCATTCCTTTCTACTCTCAGATTTTCTGAGTCATCCAACATATCTCACCCTATAGGTCAATTGAGAAGAGGAATATGAGGTGAAGCAGATCTCGGATTTGTAGATCTAAAAAGTCTGTCTGTGTAGGAAAAGGATTACAATTACAATTTTGGGAATGGTTACAATTTTGGGAATGCTATTGGCCTTAGAAAAAAATTAAGAATGTCCCACTCCATCAGTTACTCAGAAAAACAGGCCACATTCAAAAAAAGAGACAAAATGCTGCATACCAGACATGTCATAGTCATCAGAAGAGGTCCCATCATAAAAAACCCATAATCTGAGGTTTTGTATATGGAACTAGAAGTAACAAGATGGAACATAGGAGACAATAAAGGGAGATGCTAAGTTGGCAGTAGAGAAGCCACCTGTCAAAGAAGATTAATTTGAAACTTTAGTGGATCAGATCCTGACCAAATCAAGATTTCAGACTTTCAGAAGCATTTGCATATAAAACATGTACAAAGGATTCTGTTAACACTATTTAAGGTTTCTCAGAAGGCTCATGATTTTCCAAAATAATAACAATGTATCCTTGATGCTTCTGTGATTAGCCCATCACTTCCATCTCACCCCTTGAGATTTGGGCTGCTTGCTGGAATTCTAATTATGGTTTTGCTAATAATGGTTAAGGACCATGGACTGATTTTTTGTTTCACAGGGTTGCTTTCTAGTAAAGAGGCCAATATATGATTGATCCTTTTAACTGCTTGCTCCACTAGGCTGTGAAATTAATTTATTTACCTAGTTACAGTCATTGCCATTGGGTTTACAACCATTTTCAGTAGTTATAAAAAAACTTCACAGAACTATAAGAATGCTAACTTCTTGGTAAATTTGACATAGATATAGCATTATTGGATATTTTAGTTGTATATGTGTGTTGAGTTTGGTAGGCTCCCAACTGCTGAATTCAGTATGTGTCAAGATGTAGAACAATCACTTCAGTGGTGTGTATTACTAGCTATTGATTTTTGCCATCCTAGTCAGTGTTCAGATCGTACTCTAAAGTTTACATGATGGCATACATATATGGCTAAGCCAAATGTACAACGTCTCTAAGAACATTAGCTGTAGGCCAAATATCAGCCATTTACACTATATGTCTTCCTCACTGTAACAATTAATGAAGAAATAAAAATACGTGTGTGTGTGGTTGTAAACCAGGCAGATCAATCTGTGCTCAAATCCACATCCATTCATAACAGTCTCACAAAGGTAAATAGATATAAAAATTTCTAAAGGCTGAAGATCATAGCACAACATTCAGTATTTTATTATAAGGTTTGGTAATTGTGGATGTGATAAAGAAAGGCAGTTCATCATTGGTATGAACAGATATAGTAATACAAAACAAGGTGTATCATTATTTCTATTTGTAACATATTAAATCTATAAAATACAGAAAATGGTCTTGTTACAATCCCAATTAATTTTTGCTAATATTAGGACAGATTAATATTTAATTTAGTTCATAACCTTAGGAAATACACTATTAGGATATCACTGTCCTAAACTTACGGTTCTAAATTTAAGTCATGAGTCAGATAATAATGTAGTGGTTTTTCACCACAGTTTTTCCAGTAGTAGTTTTTCTAGTTTTTAACAGTAGTTTTGGTAACTGTGCTAAACTCAGTTTAAGAATTTGTCCATAAAAGTCTTCAAGTGCTCGTTTTCAATTCACTTAGTAGAAAATAAAATGTTACATAATAGGAATAGAGCAGTATAGCAAAATGTGATAGGATCTATGACAGAGACACTATAGACATTTTTTCTATTCTACAATGTTCTCAAAATTTCTCATCACTGATTCTCTTGTAGTCGTTGTCATCAGAGTATTTTGCAATATAAACAGTAAATTGGGTTTTGAAATGTTATATAATTTTGCAATTATTCTAGTTCTCTCTCTAAACGTGGCAACGTTCTGCTACATGATGTAGAAGTTTTGCCAACAAATGGTTGCCAACAATCATTGATGTTAGGGGTTAACTTTGCTTTATTTGTTTTACCTGAATGCATTTTATTGGTTAATGACCACAATAAAGTTTCTTCCATCTTCCAGATATTCTTCAAGTTATATAGCACAACTGAATCTTCATTATTTTTTTAAAAAGGCTTCATGCATCATAGTGCTTTTTTTCTATTCATAAAAGTATCAAAGGCACTTCTTTTGCATTCAGCGCTCTTTCAAGTTCATGTACTCTGTATTTAATATCTAAGCTCTTACATTAAAGCAAATCTAGAAAAAGGAACTATCAACATTAACTCTGTGCATTGGTTTAAATTCTGTTTTACTTGGAATTATACAGATTTTCTTCATTGAATGTTATATTCCTCTTGATTTGCTTGTCTGGCTAAAGCATCTTTAGTCTTTAATCTAGCAACTGCTTTAATCTAGCAATGCCAGTTTCAACAGAAGATTGCTAGTTGTTTTGTGTTTTTTTTAGCAGTGCCCATTTGTTTTTCACATATGCATTTATTCTCAACAATGGACTAAAAAGCAAATACAAAAGAATAATTTAGACATTGTTGAAGAATGATATTCAGGCTTTTCTAGACATTTCTACAATGATATATGACTTCCTGGAGAAATGCTGTGATCTCCTTCATACAGTCAAACATCATGCATTATCTCATCATGCATTATCTTGAACAATACGAGCAGTGCTAATTCTTCACGTAGACAAAGAAATACCTGTTGAAGGCAAGATAATATGCACATTCAACCATGTGCTAAGATCTAAATTAAACAATTAAACAAAGCAGACATGTATTGCAGAGGATAAGATCATGCCTTTGATACTGAACTTTAGAGAATTAGAGTTAGAAACTTTCGATCAAATGTACTTTCACATTATCTAATCCAATGTTTTGATATATTTTCTTATGGTCATAATTTCTAAATTACCTGTTTGGTTTGTGTTCTTGCACTAATATAAAAAGCTAAGTATTAATGAAATGTATCCATTTCACTTTAAATTGAAAACAGCTTCTAATCATATGAAAAATCATTTAGAAATGTGCCAGTGTTTTACGAAGTATAAATGCCTGATTTTCAGCTATTCCCCATACTATCTTTCACCTGTTTATGACTGAAGCTTCAGGAAACCATAAAAATTGTTACATTAGATATTATAAATATATTTTTACATTGCCTCAGAAATATATTTATTCAGTAGACTTTCTGTTCAGAAGATTTAAAGAGATGTTAAATGGTTTTAAATTAGGCTAAGTCAAGAAATGATCAGTTTTGTAGTAATGCTAAAAAATACACAGTGGTGAAAAGGAACAATTAAGGGGTAAAATTCCATTGAAGCTATGAATCTCTATTTTTAATGGGATGCAAGATAAAAGAATGATGAACATTTATTAAAAATCCCAATTTTAAATATATAAGGGGGTAGATGATAGGATCTGTATTAGTGAAAGGAGACCGCAAAAAGGACACTCATGGGTTGATGGTAGCTTGAGTAAATATAGGTTTAAGGTTTAGTAGTGTACCTTAAAATCAAGTTTGATGCAAGAAATCATTGAAAAAGCAGCTAAAAATAAAACTGGCAATGCTCTAATAGTTTTCTACATTTCTATGTAAGGCTGCTAAGAAAGCTTATCACTTGCCAGCAAATTTCCAGGGGAGGTATGGCGAACTAGAGTATCTCTAAATGAATGGAGATGATCACCATGGTGAAGACTGAAGAACCGGTGAGTTGATTGTTTCTACGGAACTTCTCCAGATAAGGAGAGGATGGGATATTACCCACATGTGCTTCAGACATCCATAGGACAGCAGTCTCCCACAGATTTGAGTGCCAGGAGACAAAGGAAAAAGCCACCATCATGATCTCAACCTTGGCAAAGTCTTTTAAAGGACATTGGGTTCACAAACTTCTCTTTCTAATCATTTTTGGAAATCACCTATTTAATTATCTTAAAGCTATTAAAGATCTTTGAAATGGTAAGTTTCAAAAGGCACCTAGTGAGTTTACCTTCATTCTTGAATATAATAAAAAATAAGTATCTGCTTAACAATTAAAGAATTGGAAATAAATGGCAAAAAGCTAAAGAAGACCCTGATCCAAGAAAGTTATAAATGAATTAAGGTACAGACAAAATTAGAATATTTTACCATATGTTTTTGGAAATAATTCTATAGTCTTTAACAGAAACTATTTTTTTTGTCTATCCTAAGTCATGACAGACATTCAAGACTTCACAAACTGAACACCAGAGGGACTAAAGATTCCAGGCAGAAAAGGAAAAATAGTGAAAGCTTACTTTTTGTTTTGGTTAGCCCTGGAATTTGTAAAATGACCCAAAACATTATGATCTTTGAAATATTCCAAATTTTTGAAAAACTGGGTCCAAAATTAGCAACTACAATGTCAGTAGTAATATCTGCTCCTATGCATAGACTATGTCCAAAAGATGTTAATGAAGGAATAACAGATGTGAAAAAGAATATTTTGAGAGATTAATTGATACAGAGGTGAAACACATTTTGTCTCATTAAAAATATTAGAACCAGAAATACTGGATAACAGAAAAAGTATGGATTAGAAGAGAGAGAAGAAAATAAAGAGGAAACACAAATGACTAGTCAACAGAATGATCAGTATAGGGATTTTGTACTGGATACACAAAACAATTGTTT
>JANHZU010007581.1:207879-221597 GCA_032468055.1 Acrochordus granulatus | reverse complement strand
TTTGGATTAAAGGCGAAACGTCTTCGACTTGAGAAAAAAATCCAGTCCAGATGCCTGTTTTTTAAACTTTGTTGCGAAATAGATCTAGTAGAATTTCTAATTAGCTCATTTCATCTTTCTTTGAGAATCCAGGATTTTATCTATTCCCCTACCACAATATTTCACATTGACCACATCAGTGTTTCTGAATCTTAGCAACTTTTAAGATGCTCTGATTTCAATTTCCAGAATTCTGGAGAATTCCAGAAGTTGTAATCCATATGTCTTAAAATTGCTAAGATTGAGAAGCATAGGGCTAGCTGTTTGTCTTCATCCACAAAAAAACTGATTTACAACAGTGGTTCAGTATTTTTGCAACTAGTCTCAATCATTAGACTGTAGTGTAAATTAGACCCATGTGTGATTTACACACTGATTATCTTCACCCCAATGATGGTCTTGAAACTATGTGGTTCCTAAGCCTTTACAGATAGATAACTGAGAAGGACACCACTGCAGTTCACAACATTTCATAAGATAAATGGCATCTACAGGAATAGATCCACACAAATCCATATCATGTATTTGTATTCAACAACAACAGATAAGTAGGAAGCAGTTTGAGTCACAAAAAATTGAGCAACAATTTAATCATGGTGTTTAAAATGCAATAGAGTAAATTATAAACTGTTTCTTCTAATAAAGCTGTAGGAAGATACATCCATACTACACACAGCATAAAATATATATTTTATTCTTGTATAATCTACTGACCACCTCAGCTTCATATAGTCTTGTCAGTAACGGGTGTAACATTAAGGAATATAAAGGGCACATGAAATATGCAATATATTGTACTACACTATACTTTAAAATCTACATAAGGATGATTAGTGCAGATTATTACCCCAGTCCATCTGTTCATCTCTCCACTTTCCAATTTTCCTGTTATCTTACTTTCCTAATCTAAATTCTACTTTCCCTAGGATATGGCTGTTAAAGTAACACTAATTATGTACTTTAGTCAATGTTGCTTTATAAATTGAGAGGGTCATCTTATATTCACAGAACAATGGAATAAGTTGTTGGAAAAATGTAGCAGAAGTGTAAACATGTACATTAATGTACAAACTTTAATATTTATAGGAAAGGAAAGTAAGGGCCCAGTTGGGAAATTTGAAAAAAATCATGGCAGAGGAGAAAGAGTTCATTCTTTTTTAAAATAAGACATAATTCTAGATTTCCAAAAGACATTTGCTATATTCTTGTAGCATGTTATACCTAAATAAATGAACTTTGCTCAACGTATCTTGCTAATGAATGCTAGAAATGGTCAGGTATTTACATACGCAGAAACAAAAATTGTCCAGGGCTCTAGTCTAGGCGAGTGTACTACGCAAATACTGTTATAATGTCCTAAGATGTAGGTATTCAGTGAATTATTTTGTTGCAGTGACATAATATTTCATAACATTTAACATAACTTTAGAAAAGTTACACATTTGGGCATTGAAATGTATATCTAGCGGTTAATTGTTGAGGCTACAGATTTGCCAAAAGTGCAAATACTAACTATATAAATTCATTATTGTTGTTGTTTCTAGTTTGTAGCATATTATCAGAGGCAGTTAAAACATGTTCTCCCTCTTCTACTAGCAAAAGCATCTCATGAATGGAATTGTACAAAGAATGCTATTTTATTATTTAGATTCCAAGTTAACATTTTTAATAAGAGCGTTACCTGTTTTCATATCTTTCCAATACTCAGACAGAAAAGTCCTTGATTGAATAGTATAATTTGATATTGGACTATGATTTTCTGTCCCACGGCTCCATGTAAGAATTACAGATGTGTTTTTAATGTCTTCTACTTTGAGTCCTCCAGGAGGTCCTGGGGGTCCTGAAAAAAATTTCCATGATTATGGAATACGATCTTGCCAAAAAGTGAACTGATGTTAAAATGTTTTAAAACATATTACTATATATTTAATTCAGATAAATTATTTTCATTACAACTTTTTGTAATCTACTATTCTTTAATTATACTATTTTATATTAAATTTAATCTGCAAAACCATAGCTAGCATGACCAAATGAAATGTTGGCAGTGAAGGATGTGAGAGAACACTAGACTGGAAAGGCCCTTTTACAAAATAATATCATAGTTTTGATCTCATACAAATCCAATAAAAAATACAGAGGAATTGTATCAGAACCTATCCTAGACATAATAACCCACAGCTACTAAAAAGTCGTTTCTAAGTGCCTTTGCTCCACAAGATGATAGAGAATGATAAAAAAGGAAAATAAGTGAAACTTTTATATTAATTCCTTCATACTGATTATACCATATTAGTAAAACTAACAATTTCAATGGCAATTTTTCCTGAATTAAAGTTAAATAAAAAAGAAGAGTGAGAAGTTTCCTTTATTGACTGATCATTGTTGACTTTCTCATTTATTGGCTTTCGAGGCTCCACAAATAACAGAATTTCATCAGACTTTGAGACAGAATTTAAGGATTTCTGATAAATCCAAAGTGAGATTAGAGACCTCACTGATCTCAGAATAAATGAAATTTAAACAGACAAACTTTCTTTTCAAAAATAATTTTATTGAAGATAATTACAACAATAAAAATAATACAAACTAAAAATAGAAGAATTAAAAACAGTAGAAGGTGCAGAAAAAAACAGAAAAAGAAATAGAAAAAAATTAGAACATAGTAAATAAAAAAGAAATATCTGAAGAAGTAACTTCCCATCTTCATCACAAGTATAAACAATTTTAGTATTTCATTACCTTCTCTTAAAATACAGCAAATGATCTCTTTTTCTCATATCCCATCTCTTATCTATAAACAAATCTTAAAGTCTTGATGTTTCAGTCCTGAGCAAAAATCCATAAAGAGGTAACAGTTTCCTGAGATAACAACGCATCTATCTTAACCTTGATCAAATAAACCAACTTTATATTCTTCGTTTTGGTTCTTACAATCTTAACCTTTAATCCATTCAAATAATGTCCTAGAACTTGATTTATTTTCATTTTTTTGTCCCTTCTCACAAAATTCTTCAAAACTTTAACAGGTGTTTTTTGTAAAGCCAGCATAGAAAATTATGCAAGTCACTCTCTTGATTTATTTTACATATTTCTATGTCGCCAGTTTCCAAAGACTCCTGGCGGCTTACATAGATTAATACTTATACAATTTTTGTGTAACTAACCCCACCCCCTGCTGGCTGGTGATGCTGCATCTGGGCATTTCCGCAGTTCCTGCTCCGCCCCCGGCAGGAGGTTCGTCTGCTTCTGACTTGCCACTTGACTCTCGTCACTTGACTCGCCCTGTTCCCACCGTAGCCAGCCAGCTCCCACCGAAGTGGTACCCAATTTATCTACTCGCCAGTTGTTACATGCTTTTGAACTGCTGGGTGGGCAGAAGCTGAGACAAATGACGGGCACTCACCCTGTCATGCGGAGCTGTGGACCGAACCTGCCAGCCTGCTGGCCATTTGTGGTCAGCATAACTGCGGCACTAATCCACTGCACCACCACACCTCATTGTATGTATATTCCTTTTAAATATTAAAAAATCTTCCAGTTTCTTTTGAATGTCCAATGTAACTTCTTTTTCCATATCATTCATTGTATCCTATCATTTGTAAATCCACTTTCAATTCAATCTCAGTCTTGTAAAGTAGAACTTGTTCCTCTTCTATGACATCTTTTAGTGAGCCTTTCCATTGAGCAGATATCTCTGTTGGCACTACTAAAATTAACTCCTGAATTCACTGTTCAAAAATATCCATCATTGAGTCCAATGTTAGAATATTTTGCATAATTCTAAAATGTTAAATGTAGTTTATGGGTTCTCCTTTAATTGTAATCTATCGTTCACTCTAGTATCCAGTTTTTTAAAATCTCATCTTATACTTGTTTTTTAATTCAAAACAAAAGCATATTCCATGGGAAGAACTTTTTATAATTAATTTATAATGGACTCTTGATCCATTTATAATTATTTAAAATAAAGGTTTTAATAAACTTTTTCCTGTTTATTCTCCTTCCCTCAATGTTTTTAAATTCTTAAACTTGTATTCAAACTTTCTTTCACTAAAGATTGAAGGACACTCACCCAGTGATGTAAAACATGTTGATCCAAAAGTTTTTAACAGCTGAAGAATTAGCAGTCAATTTTTGAATTTTTTTTCAAAATGTTTTGAAAAGATGCCTATTCCTTCATTTCCCAGAACTCTAAATTCTCCAGAGAATAAGAGAAATCTTGCAATTTCCTTGTGAGGAACAGCTGTCTGGAGTACTTGTGGATGTGCTCAAGTCCTCTCTTTATCTGGATAGGAATTATTGAAGAGCCCATCTACTTTCTGGCTCTTCATTCCATCACAGTTGTTTGCTATTTTCACAGCTGCCTTCAGTCTACCAAGTCTTCCTCTGGGAAGCCCAAGTGGGATAAAGTTCTAATTTTTTTTCCAAATTCTTGAAAATTGGAAGCAGAACTATAATTGTGAGACTGGATTCCCTCTATCATATTTCTAGAGATGATTATTTCTGGGAACAGGAATAATGAATTTATAAATTCATCTCTGATTCTTTTATGTTGTTAATTCCTGTTGGAAATCCTATATATTCCCTCAAATTTTATGTGATAGTGTTGTAATGAAAAATATTGTGGGAATAGCTTAAATTTAAAAAAGTATTTAAATAAAATATCTTACCTCTCACAACAAGATCAGCTGAAGCTGTGGCATTATCAACAATTGACTGAGCAACACATGTGTATCTTCCAGCATGCCGCAACTGGGCATTCTTGACAATAAGTTCACCATTGTCTTTTATCTATAAATCAGAAAAAAGCTGTAACAATCCTTTAAATTTAGATTTCATGCAGAAATCAAAATACTCCTAAAAATAATTATTCCTAAAAATAAACAGTAAAATGAATATTAGATCTATTTTGGAGCTGTCTCTAGGTCTTAAAAATAATATAACTATCCCTGTATCAATTAATTATAATGTAATTAAAAATACACATGAAAACTTGTGAAAACAGATTTCATTCTCAAATGCATTCATGATTCAACCTTAGAACATAATTTGATATTATGTATTAATATGATAATTTGCATTAAAAATAAAATGGCTTTTCATTTTATTTTCATTTTAAATAAATTTTCTCCCCTTTTTGGCAGAATACTAACCTTAAGAATTTGTATCCCTTGCTGCAAAGGGCATATTAAAAGTTTTATTTCTATGATGTCTCTCAAATAAGCTCTACTTAAATGGATATAAATAACTTTGAATCCAATACTGACCATCCAAAATTGTAGTACAGAGACACAAACATTTATAATTTATACCTATATAAAAAGGATTGTCCAAAAATACATTGCTCATATATGCATTTTAATAAGCTCCTTAATAATCTTAGATATCTAGAATATGTTGACATGTGGCAAAACAAAAACAAATTTTAACTATTGTTCTGGAGTAGTTAGTTTTTTTGCTGCTTCAGTATTCTTAATTCATTCCAGATTATTTCTTCCTTTTAAAGTATGCAGGATCCGAAAAAGGAACAGAGAAATAAAGGTTCTTCTTGGCTGATTGCAAATTTGTTTACTGAAGTATTAGAAGAGAATACTGAACCATTATTTAGAGCAAGCATTTTAAAAATGTTTCTTAATGATTTAATTAATGATCTTAATGAATGAGTCTTAATGATTTTCAAGTGAATACTGAAGTTACCCCATAATTGACCATGTCCAAGATGTAAATATTTATTCATAAGGAAACCATGTTCTCTTTATTCAAATATTTATAGCCCACCTATATTCAGCAAAAGTATAGGTGTTAAATTCATTTGCTTAAATACAAATTGAAAAGACTGCAGGAGAACACAATCTGCTGACTGCCAGAATAATACAGTGAAACATTTATTTATTTATGATTAACTTCCATATTGAAACAAGTGTGCCAGGAATGTTAACCATGTTAAATACATATGGTAATAGCACACAAAATACACACCCACATATATGGTTCTATTCTTAAATAGTAAATTAATTGTAGACTGTGATTACTTTTATGTGATACTATGGAAAAATAGCTTAGAAAATTAACTTAGAGATGTTCCGTACAGTACAATCAGGTTGCCAATACGAATCAGTACAATTAAAAAGAAACTTGGGTATTGCCCAGAGTCTACCTTGGGTTATTTAAAATGTTAAATTGTTACTCCCTAAAGTATATATAGCTCTATCAACTTGTGTCAAAGCTATGCAGCAACAGTGAAAGAGGAACACATGCAATATCTTTATCCCTACATGGTAACAATTTGCATATGAATGACCGATGGAATAAATGTTTAGCGGTTTATAATCTTGCTATCCAATCCTCTGTGGGTTCTCAGAAGAAAAATAAAAATAAAGCTTACCAAGCAAGTAACAGGCATGGTCAGCAGCAAGTTGACCACAACATAGACATGAATGCTCAGTTATGTTTCTATTGAAAACCTCAGTGTAAATGGATTACAGTCTATAAGAATTTACGTTTGTAGTGGAAATTATGATAGCTGGTCCAGATATATTTCCAAAGGATTCACCCAAATAGCATTAAAGCTTTACAGAGTCTGAGGCTGCAGCTGGAGCAGCTCCCTACCTTGCAAGAGCATAGTGTAGCTTGTTGAGATGGAGATCAATGGTTTCTGAGGGTGACTGCTACCCCATTTGTTGCTGGGACAGGGAGTAGAGCCCAGGTGACTGGGCAACAACAATACCAACTGGAGTGACTGGTCACTTCCCAATAGAGTTCTCAGAAGCCCTGGCACTGAACTGGACCCAGCCTAACTGCAGGCCATTCAAACCTGACTGGACTTTGTGTTGGGATTTAAGATAGATCCTGGGGACAGTGTGGTCCCTGAGGGGCAGTTGCTGAGACAATAGGGGCCACACTGGAAGGGGAATAGGGCCCTGAAAAGTCTATGGGTCTGTTCCTAGGTTGAGCCTAGGACACCAGTGTGTCTGTGGTGGCTGGTGGGGCTCCTCCCACCCAAATAAAAGATTGGTGGAAGAGCGGGGTGAATGGGACCCCTTCCGACTGACTATTAGGAAGGTCCAATTTGGGGACCTCTTCCGACTGACTAGTAGGAAGGTCCAATTTGGAGTGAAGAGCTGAGAGCCCTGCTGCTGCTGAGAGCTTATGCTATAGTGCTTTGGGGGATCCCTCCCTCATCCATTTTTCCCAGGTGCTTGAGTATTGAGTGTTTGTGAATGATTGAGGGGGATGGCAGAGCTCACGGCTCTGGCTGAAGGGAAACCAGGATAAGATGGGGTTACTCACTGGGGAGATCCTGGGAAGGACAATGCATACAAGTGGTGACAGGCATGGGGTGCTATGGAAGCCAGAGGGCAGGCCATTGCAAGGGAAGATTCCCCAATGTTTAGTATTGGTGGTGTGTTCCGGTCCTCGATGCTCATGCCCACCCCCTGGACAGCATAACCTCAGAAGCCCTGTGGTTGGGCTGCTGCTGGTGAATGCCATGTTGGTCAGTAATAAAGCTCCTCTAATCTGGGACATCATTGAGGACAAGCAAGCTGACCTGGCATTCATCACAGAGACTTGCTGACTCTGGAGGAGGGCATTCCCTTCTTGGAAATGTGCCCAGCTGAATTTAGGGTTTGGTATTAGCCAAGACTCCAAGGTGGGGTGGCAATGGTCATCTGAGAATATCTTTTTGCCTTCAGGGGCCTTGCTCCACAAGTCTCTGAATTCAGGACCCTGTTCCTGAAGCTGGGCTCATAGGATTAGGTGGGATTGCTGCTACTATACCAGCCTTCCTGATTTTCCCTGCCTGAACTGTTGGACAACTTGAGGTTGGCAATGGAGTTCTCCAAGCTGATGGTCCTGGTGGACTTCAAATTGTCATACCTGGGTTTGATCTCGGAGGCAGCTCGGGAGTTCATAACACCATGTCAGCCATAGGCCTATCCCAGATCATCCATGACCTGATTCAGGACAGTGGTCACATGCTGGATATGATTTCCTTGTCAGAGCAATGACAACATGATCTGGTGGAGAATCTATTATCATCCCCCATCATAGTCAGATCACTCCATGGTGTCTTTGAGATTCTCATATACTAAGAAAGGGATGTTATCACGGAGGTGGCTGGTAGATTAAATTGCCTCACCTCCCCCCATATGTGTTTGCTCCCCTCCCACATATTTAGTTGAAATTTTAATTTACAGATTTTTAACTTTGTTACTAATATTGTTTTTTACTTTTTATGGATTGTAAACCATCAGGAGTCACTTTTTGCAAGATTGGTGGCATGCAAGTTTAATAAATAAATAAGAAAAAATAAAAAAGTCAGATACTATAAATGCAATAAATAAATAATATACACAGTGTGACGCTGGACAAGGTGGACTGGATTCATCACAGTTGGGATGTTTTGTGTCAATGATTCGTGCTGCTGTCCTAAGTACACCTTTTCCTTTTTAGCTGCAGAAACAACTTCCAAAGAACACATTGGTATGGATCATGGAAAAAAAACCATGAAAAGAAGCAACTTTTGGAATAACTTGTTTTCGTGCTGGAATGCTAGTAATGAATTTATTAACAATGACTTTTTATAGGAGTTTAAAATGTTATGGCTCATAAGACAGTAACTTTTCTTTCTCCAAGAGTAAGCTGTAATTGGGGAAAAAACTCATAATTATTTTCTCTTTTCCTTCCCCCAACATACCAAGAAAAAAAATCCACACTACTCAAATCTAAATATATTAACATAGAAGTGAAGCAACTCACCATGATGGATCTTTCATAATAATCACTCTCTTTATCAACATCTATTGGATATCCATTTAAGAGCCAAATAAAAGTCAGATCCAAAGAAGGATCATGGGATGCAAGACATTGCATGGTAGCATTCAGTCCAACAATGACATCAACATTAGTTGGCGCTAATGTTATCCTTGTTGCAGCTGTGCAGTTAAAAAAAGTTGGGGGTTATATATTAGAAAGCCTTTAGATATGGAGTAATTAAGGCTCTGATCTACATGTCTTCATACTTAAAAAACTTAAAATTTTATTATGTATAACTATGTATTTCAACAGCAAAAGAGATAAAACTAAAATATTTTAACATCTGTGGTTCTTTTGGTAGGTCTTTCTTATTGTGCTAATTCTAGCACAATTTTCATTTTCTGAATATAGGGAGAAATGGTTTTTACTTAGCCTTTCAGGGAAATTTAACTATGGTTCTACCCCTGTCTTAGGGTTAGAAGTAAAAATTACTATACACAACCCTGTAACCTGTCAAAATGATTCATAAAAGATCTGTTTGGAGACCCATTACACTAATGTACCCTATTTCTATCCTATTGATGAGAGAATGATCCAGGGGTGGAGACATCATGTGAACTTACCATGCCATTTACCAATCTCTTGGTAGGAATCGCACTAGACTAGAATGTCCTAGATCACAGCTGAGACTAGAAGCAGCTTATACAAGAAGCAGTAAATATTTAAAATTTTGCTTCAGGCTACTTCTAGAAATTCCATCTTAATGGGACTTTAGCAAAAAAGAGCGATTTTTTTTTTTTTGCATTTGTGCCAACTGGAATAAAATTTCTACATCAAAGATGTAGGGTGGATGATTCAAATCCTCCCAAACTTTGATGATGCAAATTTATATTCATGCCATGTAAATTTATTGCAGAATGTGTAAGAAAACAACAGATCAAGTATCTGCAATGTGATTAAAATAACACAGAATTGAATTAATTTACCTATAAATAAAATACTCATCTACTTCTTTATAAGAATACATAATATTCTAGTCTTAGTAGTATAAATAATATGCACAAGGTATTTCCTATTTCTCAATAATATTTAAACTAAATATTAGTTTATTATTATTATTTAAACTACTCCAACATATAAGATATGTATTATAAACAATCACTTTGTTGAGTGATTTGGTGCCTATGATTTGAACTCAAACATGTTTAAAATTCTGTGAATCAGATCTAATTTCAAGTTATCATATAAAATACCACTATATAAAAATATGTTTATTTTTATGTTAAAGATATATGTTGCGTTACTCTGAGAAAAAAGAGTAACTTTTTATTTTATTTCTGAGGAAATAATGATGGCAATTCTATTTGACTAGTGAAAATTGTACTTCAATGCAAATTATTTTTATTGTGTCTCTAGCATAAAATATTCTTCCACTCGTTTATACATAAAATATATATGTATGTACTTAATTTTAACTTTTAATACATTAATAACTATGTATTTAATGAAGTAGTCTATAGATCAAGAAAGCTTATGCTATAATAAATGTGTCAATTGTCACAAGACAATTTTTTTGGGAATGCACTAAATTAATACAGCTACTCATATATAGTAAAGCAATGGATAGGTCAATAATCGGATACAAGATAGCAGAAATGTAAATGGTTACATACAATGGCAAAACAGATTAATATACAAAATATATGAAGAAAACATTTATTTAGAAAATTGAAAAGGATTTCAATGTATGGAATTAAACTCTATATTTAACTTTGAGAATGTAAGGAAATTACCTGTGACTATAAGAGCAGAAGAACTGTTAGCTTTTCCTTTGTTATTTTCCACAAAACAGGTGTAATTGCTTGCATCTGCTGCTGTAACATTAATAATTTCCAAGCTCCCATCGTACCAAATACGTCTCCTGTTGAAAAAGAAAACAATAAGAAACTTGAGGATCCGTAGTAGAATAATGAGAAAATGAGGATGGAAATGGAGGTATGGAATTATATATAGTTCCACATTTTTCTTCTCTCCTGCTGCCAGTTACACATATTCTCTTCAGACCTATAATAATCATTGCTGCTGAACTCCAGGAAAGAGGGAGAGTTACCCAAGTGCTCAGGCAGAACAATCACGTTCTATCTTTCACTATAATACTGCAGTGCAACAGGAAGAAAAAGGATGGAAGGAGCATCTTTTTATGTAGGCAACCTATCTAGTTTATGCCGAGCTGCTATCACTGAAGAAAGAAAAACACTGTCTAGGAAATTCATAATGAGTAGACTCCTTGAAATAAGCATTCACTTTTTCAGGTTGATTCCAAAACAACCACCCTATCGAATGACAAACAGATAATAGTCCATATCCTGGCACTCTGCCCATCATTGTGTAATGAGCAAAGTTCAAATGAATCAGCCAACTATACTGATAGAATTTGAAGAGTTCGAAGAGGAAGAAAATGGAGGACAAGCATGGCCTTGCTTTCCTCAAATTCAACAGTGTTTCTTCACTTAACTAAACCATGATGAAGGCCAATATGATCAACTAGCCTAAACATTTATTCTGTTGTATTAATAAAAGTTCCCATTTCTCTGGCACATTTATCTTCAGGCCAAATCATGCAGAAAAAATAATCTTCTTATCTGAGTATTGAACTTGGTTTGAAATAATGTTTTGTAATTTATGCAGGTATGGTCAGTAATGATACTAACCTGGTTGAATTTCTAAGAATTTCTGTCCCTCTACTCCATGTAATTTTTGGCTTAGGAGCTGCTCGAGGCTTGCACTCAATTATAGCCTGCCCTCCTTTAGCAGCCAAAACCTCTTTTTTCATTGGGTAGAATTCAAATGTTGGAGCTAAAACTGTGAAGAAAAACATAAACATTATTAGACATTACTATACAATATGTTACTAACCAGTGCAATCCTATATCTGCTTAAGTAAATACTCCTGACAATAGTATATAATGGACAATTAAACTGAAACCCTGGAAAGATTTTGCAGGATGCAACAAAATGGAACCGTGTTGTTGAGTTTGTGAGATATTATGCTTATGTTTGGAAAAACAGAGAGTTTATGTAAATGAATAACTTTATGTAATATCTCTATTTGAGAAATCATGTTTACTCAAGTCTAGAAAGTAAGAAATAAACAGAATGATTTTGTTCTACATGTTGAAGACTCGAAAGTAACAAAAGAAAATAAGTTTGTATAGCAGACTAAAATCAATGCCAGAACTTGAAAATCTCCTGTTGATTAGTTTGTCAATATATGCCCACTGTATTTTTTACTTCCTTCTAATCTTTCAAATATTCCCCCCACAAAACAAAGTTCTATTCATCTGTTTGGACCTGTATTATTTTAGATAATATAGGTCATCCTCGAGTTATGATCCTAATGGATCCTGCCCATCATGGTCGTAAGTTGTGATGGTTGTAAATAAAATCCTCCATGTGATCAACTTGATTTTACAATCTTTTTTGTGGTAAAGCAACTGCCAAGTTGTTAAGCAAACCAATAGTTCACTATGGGCCAGTGTTGCTGAAAACTGGAAGTAAATGCTGGTTTTCGGAAAAACTGTTGTAAAATGAAGTTATATGACCGTAAGATACTACAAATGGCCATCATTGTGGGTTGATTGCTTAGTGCCCCAAATGTGGTCATGTGACCCTGAGTGAAGTGGACAGTGGAACTTCAAATCTAGCTTGTAAGTAGCTTCATATGGTTGTTAAAAGACTGGTTGTAAATCTCTCTGTAAGGATATAATGAACAATTGTAGTTTAAAATATTCAAATCCTTCTAAATATATTTAAGATGGGTGTTCCAACGATATTTATACATACATATTTATAGGCAACAATATTTATACATACCAAAATTTAAAATATTTAAAAATTCAAAATTAGCCATTTTTAAACAGATATTATCAGATGGTAGATGCTACTGATGAAACTTAATAATTGGGATGTAACCAATTATTGCTTTTTGTACCTAAAATGTTTTAAAATAATATGCTTTTACTTACCAATAACTTTCAATTCAGCATTTGAATAAATCATTCCATGTATATTTTCAGCTACACACTGATACATTCCTGAATCTTCAAGTTTCAGGCTAGAAAACCACAATTCTCCTTTCCAATACTGTTAAGTAAAACACATAGTAAAAATAGATAATGATGTATTTCAGAATAATGGTGATTGCACTGCATGCTGTTTGAGAATAAGGTGGTTTATTTTGCAATGTATTTCTTCTCTTCCCAACCCCTTATTCCACTTTGTTTAGCAAACTTAAAATATTTTTTACTACTGTTTCATTTGGATAACAGTTTTAACAACACAGTAAATACCATGTTCAACAATATAAACAATGATCATGGACCATGTTTCTCTTATTTTTCAAATTTTGAGAATTAAACAAAAAATCAATGTCTACTTAAGATTTCTTACTTGGCCAGCTTATGAAATAGCCCGCAATTTCCCTTCTTTATCACCAGAGTGAACCTAGTAGCCCAATCAAGATAGAGAAACTTTGTACATGGGAAGAGAGCCTCCCCACCAGCAGATAATTTGCAAAATGAGATTATAGGGTGTTTTTTTTTAAATCAAATATAGTTGATTTTTATTGTTGTTAGCCGCCGAGGGTTTTTGGATTTTGGCAGCATATAAATTTAATAAATAAATAGTTATGTTTTAAATTATTTTTAAGCTTTTGCCTGAGATGAATGGAATGTGGCAAAACAAGCAAAATGTGCCAAAATTTTCAGTATGTACTACAGTACTATGTACTGTAGTTTGGCCTTAGAAACCCATAATAAAAGGTTTTACAAATTCTTACATTATAACCTTTTTACAGAAAAATAAGATGGTTTCAAAAATAAAATAAATGCAAATACATATATTCTAAAACATTTAAACCG
>JANHZU010007581.1:187001-197980 GCA_032468055.1 Acrochordus granulatus | reverse complement strand
GTAGCAACATTATGGTACTTGGTCAGTTTTTGAGAAACCATTCAATCCAACATGAGGAAAAAGCAAAAGCAGGAGGACTCCTCTCATACCATGCAATAATGACTTAATCAAAGTGAAAATGTACAAATTTGATTTCCACATTAATTGTTTCTAAAAGTTTTTCCTTGTGTGAAACCCGCAAGAAATATTTCTACATACTTCTCAAGGTAACAATTTAGTTTATTGTTAGTTGGGCATATTGTAAACACTGTTTCCTATATCAAAAGATATTTCTGCATATTAAGAATATTTAAGTTTCATTTGAGTGTTTTCTTCCTTAAACTTGGAAGACAGTCCAGCCAAAATTAAATGTTTCAGCTAAAAGATCTAAAATCTATTTAGTTCTTTTTATTCGTCAGTATGAATAAAAAATGTTTAATACTGGTTGCATCACTCCTTTGAGAAAATGGATTCTTTCTCATTACACATAATCACACACACAAACATCCACACTGTTTGAAAGTGGTATTTAAATGCCAAAGCTTCTGTGGATATCAAAGGACAGAGATTTGGCAATAAATGTCACCTGCCTCGATAAAATACAAATTCCCAATTAGGAGGAATCCTATAAGATTCTAATTGTATTTTATGTACTTTTGAGGTTGTTAAAAAGGCTAATTCCAGTTTTAGGGTGAGAATGCCACAAAACTCTTAAGCTTCAGTTTTACAGAATAAGTTTAGGCACAAGTTTCTTAATAAGAGTTTAATAATTGATTGGATTAACTCTAACACAAAAATCATGGCTTGCAAACTACAATGGCTATTTCATAAGCTACACTAAGTCAAAATTGACAACTATATCATGGCATATCATCATGGCAGCATAATGGATTATCAATATTGTCATTTATCATACTTATATCATCACTACTAGTACAATTTGTCAAAGGTATGAACCTCGGATGTCTTGGAAATATATGCCTGCATCATTCTACAGAAAAGCAAAGCAAGTCATTTCTAAATGCTACATTACTCACCATTACTTCCAACAGCAGTTGAGTATTTCACACCTATTTATAATAAAAGAGTAAAGGACCTTTTAATAAACAGTTCATTTCCCTATAAAAATAATCTCTTGACTATTTTAAAACTTTCTAGGATCCTCTCAGCAGAAGAAAAAGGAGAAAAAGAGGAATAGGAAAGATATCTCTTGACCTTTTAAGTGATTTTTTTTAAAACAATAAAAAGCTGTTAATGGACAAAGCATTAATGGAAGTGATAACACTTCTGATTAAAGTTTGAGACTGAATTATTCCTGAATTCCAACATGAGATGTGATATTCATATCCAAATTCAAATTTTGTTCCTTTCACCAACAAATTTTGCCTGAAATACAAAATGCTTAATATAAAATAAACTTATCTAGTAAGGGAAAAAGACTTATAATAAAAGGACAAGATTACAAATAACTGATGTGATGGTTTCTAGCAAGCTGAACTTGATTTTATACATGTTTAACTAATTATTAAGACTTCATGGCTGAATTCATAATATTTCTTTTTCTAACTTTATTTGAACAATAACAATGTGAATTAAATTAAGTTGAATGCTGCTGAGTGCGTACTTAACATGGACCCATTCATGTATTAATATCCAAATCTTTTTGATACAGGATTACAGCCTTTCATTTTAATTTTCTGAATGTTTACTTGAAAATAGATCACAGGAAGGATTCCAGCCTTGTTGTTATCAAGTTAAAATAATAGCTAATTATGATTAATAAAACATAGAATGTGTCTTACCTGCCAGACAAAAAACTGAAAACACTGCAACAAAATGATTGGTTGAAGCCCGCAATTTCATCTTCACAGGAATGTTGATTCACCAGAATATTTGAACTTCAAAGAATGGAATACAGCTGAATAAAAACAACAACAAGGGAAAATAAATTTTTTGTTTCTGACATCTCCTTCTGCCACTAACTCAAATCTGTCACATAGCTGAGTAATGTCCATAAAAATAGACAGACCCATTGTTTGTGAATTGAGATCTATATGGTGTATACTTATTACTTTTAGTACTATTCACAACCTAAGATAATCAGAAAACAGTCAATATTAAGTTAACAATATTATTTCAATATAATATAAATTTAAAATTCTAGACATGAAGAATGAATTCCACACTGCCTAACTGACAACACTGAGTGTGCTATTTTGATTTTCTAAACAAATAATTTGTTAGTAATTACTTTAAGTGATTTGATCTATGCTTATACAGTGATTTGAACTGGATTATACATTCACTAATTTAAAACTTACACATTCAAATTCTTAAATTATTGCAAAATGATTTATCCACCTAAATTAGAATAACATATTGCAGAAATATATTATTACAGTGCAATTTTCTTTTTATAATTTTTATAAATTATAAAATTTTTATGACTGTAGTTTTGTTTAAAAGAAAGTATTTGGAGTCGAAATGAAGCAAAGCTACTTCTCAAGAATAGGAATCTTGCTTATTTTTACCTAATCCTAACTGCATATTGGAAACTTGCCCTAATTCCCGTCTCATAGGTTTTATATTGGAAGCTGAAATTTATTAGGAATTCATCTTTAAGACTTCTATACCCTATGGCAAAAATACTCCTTTATAATTGCAAAGATGACAGATCTGGAAGTCCATTCTTTTTTTTTTTACGATTTCAAAAGAACAAAAGAGATGCATAACATATATCTAGCAGGCTTCACTTGGTGCAAAGAAAGTAGTGAAGATATTTCATATATTTTTGTCACAAATGTCTTCTAAGTTGCCCGCTTGTTTCTCTCTCTAAAACTGAAAGCTATAAGCAAAGGAATATTGAAGCTCAGGTGTCCAAACATTAGTTCTGACAGAACTAAGACAGGAAGACCTTCAAGGGAAAAAAGTACAGATATAATGCACATATATTCTATCACTTAGAAAAGATCTAAAGACCTGCTGCTAAAACAACTCCACATTTTTCTTCAGTCAAGAGATTAATTAGGGCAGTTTTCAACAATACAAAACAATTCAACAATACAGAAGCCACAAAGTTGCCACTGTTTCATGGAATCACCAACAGCGTACTACAGTAAATGATAAACTTAAAAAAATAAAAGTGGAACCCAGAAGAACATAATTATAACTAAACATGCTTGGTGACCTCCAGATGCAAAATTACACTGAATTTTATAGGAAATTAAAATCAAAACAGAACGGAATGAACTCACTTCTTTCTGTCCATAACTATTTGCAAGATAAAGAGAAGAAGCCCTGAATGGGATTATTTCTGTTATTACATGTTGCAACCTTCTGTTGTAGGCATTAAGAGTAGATCATATGACTATATCCCAAATATTCTCAAAAAAGATAAGGAAACAAAACCAATCACTCCATAAATGCTTAGCTAAAATTGAAAGGAAGGTATTGTACTGTATAGAGGAAATGATATTTAATCACATAATTGTTATGCTGTTTGGGATCCAACTGCATTCATCATTTATATGCATCTCATACTTCCTTAAACTTTATAGGAGCTTATTTTTAAAAAAAACAAGACTTGTAGAGAGATAAGGCGTTTTAAGTGAATTTTGAAATGAACAAATAACGCAACAGAGTTGATGGCGCATTATACAAAATTTTTAAAAACACCCATTGTAATACACACATTATTTAAAAATACACACTGCTGTGTAAGAATGATATGATAAAATTAATATATTAAAAAGTTAACTTACTTCAAATAGTCATCTTTAAGATGAGTCACAATTTGGAGATCTGGAATGTTTAGCTTCTGTTCTCATGATGGCACCAGAGAAAAGGAAAGGAAAAGAGAATGTACATATCTGAAGCTGATACCAAGCTTCAGCTAGTATTGCTAAATCATGTTTATCCAACATGTGTGCAAAACTAATTAAACTTAACTATTCCAAATGCATATGGTTACTTTGGACAAGTTACCATGTTAAAGTTTTAGGTCATGCACTGACTCTAAAGATGGTAATTGAAGGATCGGTTGGAGTCAGATTTATGGAGGAAAACATTTTATTTGTCCCTATTAAAAGAGCGAGAAGGAAAACTTGTCCTGATTCTAAAAGAAAACAATTTTTTCAGCATTCTGACCCTTTATAGACCTGCCTTCCAAACCATCACTGGGTTAGACTCTTATCTTTTCCTCTGAACTCTAGTAGAATATTTTCACAATCTATTTTTTGACGACAGCAGAGATTTCTTGTGAAGAGGTTATAAGAAGACTCCCCGCAAATATAATGAAATTTATTTTACAACAAAGTATTTGTTTGCAAAAGAACTACAAAACATTGATGAAGCTTAATCTTGGCTGGTCTCCCGAGGCAAACAGGAATTGATGGGGAGCACAGATTTATTGTTCCTTTCGGATTCCAACAGATTGGAAGTAGATTTATTATTGTTCCATTATATTATCCATCAAATTATTGCAGAATACATTGCTGAACATTGCAAGTATGCTCAATTTGCCTTTACAACCAATTAACGGATGTGATGCCGTAAGAAAGTATTTTGTCAGAGCAGCAACTGCTCACAAACGGATAGACAACTCTTGACCGGTACCTGGTTCTTTTAACATTTAACTCACAAATACACCTCCCGTTCTTGGGACAAATGTTCCATTGCTTTTCATGTAACATAAAGCAGTGCCTTGGGACCAAACTAGCTGCTTCCTCCACTTAATTATAAATGTATAGCCAGGACCATTATGAAACAGCAAGTATGCACGTAGACTACATTTTAAAAGATGCAGCAGAATCCGATGTAATCAGAATTTTTAATAGCGTATTGTTTCATAAAATTGTACTGGTGTTCTTAAAACCTTCTGATGTAGTTCGTGGTTACAGTCTCAACTTCCCAACCACTGAGGACAAATTCAATAGGAGATCCTCTGAATGAGGTGTTTCCTAGCAACTCTTAAACAGAGTAACATCAGTCACAAGCTTCTGAAGAGAATGCTCAAAAACATCTCTTTCATCCTGTGAATACACAATATAAATTAGACTAGCAGGCAGCTGCATCTAAAAAAGGAAAAAAGAAAAGTCATCCCAGATCTCCAGCTGATTTGGAATAATGTCACTGATTATTTGCTCTTAACCCTGAACAGTAATTGAATATTTAGGATAAACCCATTCTGTTTAGTGAGGCTAACTTTCAGCAAAGTGAGGTCAGAACTGTGAACTTTAAAAAAAATATCACTTAGGCACTTTTAATTATGTTTTTATTATTAAATATAATTTTTTAAAAACATTCTTGGATTGGCTTTCTGAAAATGTGAGATAGAAAATTAGCAAGAAATGTGAGAAGAAGTGTAAATGCACAATTGATCAATTGGACTGGGTGAATTTTTTTTCATATTTTTTCCCATCACTATTACTTCAGTTTGTATTTTACATTTATAGTATTTAGACTCTTCTTAAAGAAAGCTCTTTATATAATTCTATTCTAAAGAAGGAGGGTTAGCAGGCAGAGTTAATGTGACAAGGAAGCATTTATCTAGACAGACATGGTACAACAACTGAGTCCATACTTAAGCTCACAGTCATTCATGTCAGTCCTTTTTTAGTTGGGCTACTACAGCGTACACTGTATGTGGCTGCCCTTGGAACTTATCCAGATACACGTGGTGAATGGGCAGTGGATGTGCGGTGTTGGGTATCACTTGGTTTATCCATATTATACTGTTATTGTGCAAGCTGTTTCTTTCCAGTTCAACTCAGACTGTTTTAAAGTTCACCTTTAAAGCCCTACATACCACTGGGCCAGCTTATTTTACACTGCTTCTCCCTGAGAATATCTACCAGGTCAGATAAGATGGACATGGTGTAGATCATTTCTACCAGGTCAGAAAAAATGGGCATGGTGTAGATCATTTCTACCAGGTCAGGTAAGATGGACAAGGTGTAGATCATTTCTACCAGGATAAGATGGGCATGGTATAGATCATTTCCCTCATATGCTGTCATCTAGCGGACCTAGGAAGTATGCCTTAGCCATAGTAGCCCTCACCTGTGAAACATCCTTCCTTGGGGGATCTGGCAGGCCTCCATCCTTTTAGCTTTCCAGAGAGCTAAATATAATCTTCCCTAGCGCTGGAACAGAGTGAGGTTGGATCCAGGAGATTATATTCTAAGAATGTTGGTTGAGATGCTACTATTCTTTTAAATTATTATTTTGAGTTGCTTGGAGTTGCATTAAATAAGATGGGCAGCTGTGTAAATAAATAAATAAAAATATAACTTCCAGAAATACTTTCTTAATTTATGTGGTTCAGGTATTCTACTGTCTTAAAGATATCAAAACTGGGGGATTGAAATACAGTTGAGGAAATAAATAAAGTTGGTACCTTGAGAAACAAGGAGACAGTCTACTAGAAATATGACTCCCCTGCATATGAAATTAGTATGATGTAGGAAAGAGGCCTTGTATGGATCAAAAGAAAAGAGGCAACACCAGTGAGACAAAAAAGTTCTCACCACATAACGTGGCACTCATAAGTTAATGAAAATCAAGGAGATGGAGACTATCTTGCAGGTTTGGGAGAAAGAAATAAAACTTAATGCCTGGGGAAAGTAGAGAAGATGCAGAATTGTGGGAACAAGAAACAGAGATGGGTAGCAATGGAATGGGAGAGAGTCGAACTATATGAATATGATTTTCCTTTCAATAGGTACTGTCCCTTTTAAACAGCTTTCTTGGCTGCTGGGTGAGAGAAGAGAAGAAATACATTCTCTGAGCAACTTTATTAAGTCTGGTATGTGTTTCATTCCCACCGAATTAAATAGATACTGCTGTGCTAAGTTACTCCTCTGATTATGTATCTGTGTAATACTGGTTATAAAACTGTATGGCTATTTTTCAATATAAGGAGTAAAACCTCTGTTTCTGAATGTAAAGCCATTTATTCATGACAAGAAGCAGATCTTAGGTTTCTTAACTGATTTTCTGAGGAAGCATGGAAATGTCCTGGAAGCTTCCTGCTGCTTGTAGAGTTAATTAAAGAATTTGGATAGAATCAGAAATGAAATTATTAAGGGCCTTGAGGGTTTCCCTTGAAAATAAGTTCTGAATTCAGGACTAGCTGCTATGCAAAAAACAGGGCTACTCAAAAAGCTATGAAAAGATGTCTTCATTTGTCTTCTAAATTGCATTTTAGCTACCTCCAGGAGATTTGGCTCATTTATGACATTTTGTTTGATTCTGACGAAGACATTCCATTTTGAATCACTGAATCAATTCCAGTTGATAAAATATAATTTTAGAAAATAATATTGATATTTTAATTATTTGTCAGCTGAATCATTGAGTTCATATTGTCTCATCATTTACTATACACTTCCACAACAGGAAAGCCAACGTGGCTACTAACCACAACAAGGTTTGCTCTTAAGGCATTGGAATCAATTAGATACAATTGTTCGCTTGCCTTTACCGGTGCTCTACATATTTTCCTATGAGGAATATATATGATCAAAACAGCAGGCTAATAACCAGAGAAAATGTAAGGTAATATCTTTGTCTTTCCTTTGTTTCCTGGACTTGTGTGATCAGTTGATCAGCTGTCTACGTGAAGAGAGAAAGGAGAGAACAAACAAATGGAAAAGACTGCTTGTATCTTTCGCTGATGGTTGATATTGTTTAGAGGAGGATGCCTTGTTCACCAATTTCTTCCTTCACTTGCATCTTTTTGCTACGCATAAATTAAAGCTCTGTTGAGTTTTATTTCCTCAATGCCTCTTACACTTACCTTTCTATATGCATTGCTCATTCAGATTCCCCTAATCAAAAAGCTGTGATCACACAGAGTTTAATATGTTCTTGTTGTAAGGTTAAGTGGAGTAGAAAAAACACACTGCATCAATTTATCTGCTTATCATGGGGAGTGAGAATTATTTCAGCCCCAGTTTCTTCTGATAAACACAGGCCACCTTTTCCTGTCCACCACACAACACTATGGAACACCTGCAATCAACTGAAGCAAAAGCTTTGTACTCTCTCTATAATCCCATTGGGAAGCAAACAGGAGGAAAAAAAATCCCCTCGTTACTTCTTCGAATGAAAATGTATTTAAAATAAAAGACAGCTACCATCACGTTATGTTCTAAGCAACTGTTATATGCAGTGAGAAGTATTAATTAATACAGATAAATAGTTTATATTTAAAGATGCACTACGCTGTGATCTGGAGCACATAAAACTCAACACAGAAACAATTATTGTTCAATGTCATGCAAGTTTCAAATGAATTGCCAAGTGAATACCAAGATAGTTATCCAAACGTTGTTTCTTTTATGCTGGTAGCAAACTTCCTGTATCATGAACACATCCAGCACTTCATGCCAAAGCACCACTGTGCCAAGACGCTCTGTCCCACTTATAAGCAACAGCAAGATGAGGCACACAGTGGCTCTTTCTTTATCATTCAGCATTTATGAGCCTTAGAAATTCTATTTTCTATTTGCCCTCATCTACGAATAAACACATTACACAGCTCAGATTGCATTAATTTATTTTAATTTATAAATTTTCACTTGCTTCATGCTTAATCAAAATGGGCCGGTCTAATTGATGGTCTAGTAAAACGATACAGAAGACGTGAAAAAAGGAGAAGCAGACTGTTTTATTAGGACAGAATCAATAATACAAATTATATTTTAAATTACATAAAATAGTTTTATACGGAGAGCAACATCACAGAAGGAATAAGAAATTGCCAAAAAACTATTATAACATTTTTTTAACTTCTGAAATCCTGTATGCGGATTTCTTTTCTATATATTTGTAAATCCTTCACATTTTTTTAACTTCTGAAATCCTGTATGCGGATTTCTTTTCTATATATTTGTAAATCCTTCACTTGAAGATATTTTTCACTAATTCAAGTTGTACAATTTAAATGGAACATTCAGAAACAGATTAGAAATATGTGAATAATATTGAATACATTTAGTCCTTCCATTTTTATAAAAAATAAAATCAAAATCATATACTACTGCATTTACGTTGATCACTGTTTATCATTACACCTGCCTGCAATCAGCTGTTACATTAAACTATAGTTATAGAACCATCAAGTTGATACATTCTTCCTCCTTTTAGTAAAAATAAGGAAAATTATCTATTAATAAACTTTTAACATGTTAAGAAACACAGTTTGTGGAGTGGGACAAAGAAAACTGAATAGCAAACAAAACATTCTACATTTTTACTGAATTTTTATAAGCTCCATAGTGTACATAAAGATCTCTTCCTCATTATATCTGATATTAACTGTTAAAACTCAACATACATCTTCAAGGATCATCAGTGTCCATGGTCAAGGTTAGCATTTAATTCCTTTAAATGCAGAAGAATCATTATCAAGTTTTACTTATCTAGATTAAATGCACTAGATTCAACATATTTGGCCATTCTCATTACAGGACATAAAATAAGAGTAGGTAATTGGTACCTTAAAACCTCTTAAGAACAAGTCTGCCTAGTTTCTACAGTTTCAATATTATGCAGATGTCATCTTTTTATGCCTTACATATTTTTTGTACTTCATACCCAAGTTGAGACAATCAATCCTCTGAATTTTTGTATATGTACACCTCTTTATTTTCATTTGTTATTAACCTAAGCAATTAAAAATATGAAGTATTTCTCCTGAGTAATATTTTTCCTTTTATTTTTTTTTAAACAGAACTGGAGAACCTGTGTTTTTGATCTGTCTTTCCAGGTGGGCTTTTTTTTTTTGGTAGTATTTTATCATACAGAACAAGAGGGTTACTAATGACACAGCTTCAGCAAGCAAACAAAAATTCAGTTTGGAATCTAAAAGCTGGATGTTAAGCCGAGAGCTGCAAAAATCTGTGTGACCAGTAATGTGGCAGCAAAGACTTTTGAGTTTTCTGCATCTCCTTGGTGCCATCGAATGGCAACCCTGTAGGACTTTACTTTGGCACTATCAGTATGTGAGCTCTAGTCTCGTTTCCTTTCCTGTTTTTTTCTCCTTATCTTTCTAAATGCGCCTGTCTCCCTTAAGTAAAGGATTTGTCTCTCTCAAACTAGATTCATTTTAGTATTATCATCAATCAGCATAGCTTTCCCTTTAGCAGTATAATTAAAGGTCTTTCTTTTCAGCTATATTTTTAAAACACATGCTAAAATCCTGAGCATTGTTTCATATGCTTTGTTTTTAAGTCAATACCAACTTTTTTTTGACAAAAATCAAGAAACATATCCAAGCTTCTACTAAAACTTCATCTGTTCAAAAGACTCCCTTTTGAAACAATTGACCGTATTCTACGGAGTGAAAAAACAACCATTTTCAAGTAATGTGGAAATATAAAGAGAGAGCATAAGCACAGACAAGAAATATACCAGGAATTTTTAAATTCAAATCTTGAAAAGAAATATGCATGAAAGTTCCATACGGAAAAGCCCAAGCTATCTTTTTGAAATGGGATGTTCTAAGTGTGTTCCACAGATTATATGATTTTGAAAAGGGTCTATCCTAAATATTCTAGATTATATTTTAATAAGAGTCCAAATTAAATAATACATATAAATTTTATTTGAAACAATAAACCTGATTTTTTTTGCTTTTAATTTTCTGTTGGTTGATATAGATATATATGTTTGATAAGTTTTGAAAAATTAATTTTCCATACTATTGTAACAAACAAGAAATATTTTTATTCAAATACCCTAAATATTAATAGCTTGATAGTATAAAATATGTTACATACGTACCTTATGGCTCACTTCAGCTCAGTAAAAAGCTACATCCAGAGGATAATAGAACAATTGTAAAAATCTTGAAACAGGCTGAAATTGCTGAATGTAGGGAAAACCATTGTGCCATTCAGATATGACCTCAGTGATATTCCTTATGAATATACAGTGGAGGTGAGGAATAGATTAAAGGGATTAAATCTGGCAGACAGAGTACCTGAAGAACTATG
>JANHZU010007581.1:154720-171028 GCA_032468055.1 Acrochordus granulatus | reverse complement strand
GTAATCCTGAGACATGAAAACAGTAGCAAATAAAGAATGGTTTTATGGCAATGGATCAATATTGAAAACCTGAGAGAAAGATTAAGCCTAGTAATCATGAGAACTGGTACATTCTGTTTACCATGAAACTTTTTAAAGGCAATTGAAGCAGACTTTGCATAGTAGGAGCCAAGTGCTTGAAGCCAGACCTCTCATGCAATGTGGTTAAAAGAACTTACTTAAGCTTGGCACAATAAGATTGAGGACACATGGCTATGTCCTCATAAATAATGGATGCAAATGTAGCAAAATAGAAAGTGATCATTTAATTTTAAAGAAAACTTCGGTAAAAAAACAAAGCAGAAATACAATTTAGAACAGGGGTCTCCAACCTTGGCAACTTTATATGGGTGGATTTCAATTCCAAGAATACCTTTGCCAACAGATGGCTGAAGAATTATGGGAGAATTCTGGGAGTTGAAGTCCGAACATCATAAAATTGCCAAGGTTGGACAACCCTGTTTAGAATATAGATGAAAAAATAAAGATGTAGGACACAAGAAACAATTAAAAATTTATGACTACTGCATAGTTTTTGACATATATATGAAGAATCCTCAACTATGAGCTTATTAATTTGATGGCTATTAATTTGCAAATTGACTAGCAAGTTTCATGCCTCAAAATTCTTTCTCAACTCTCTCTCAAGAATGCTCTAGAGTTCTAGCTGCAAACTAATAAGATAGCAATCTTTCCAATAATGGAAAGACTATATTAGATAATGGTTAATATTTTGATCTAAAAAATATTTAACACAGCATCTTGAACCCATTTTGTCTTTGTGAAAAAATATACTTTATTTTACATGTTACAAACACATTAATGTACATAATTTACATAGTTAATTTGTATTTCTTGAACTATAACTCAAACCAAAATAAAACCATGTCTTTCCATTTATATTTTACATTTATACTTTTTAATATTTCTGATACTATTATTTATATGATAGCAGTACTATAATGTATAATCTCTAATCTATGTAAACTGCCAAGAGTCTCCAGAAATCGGCGGCATAAAAATGTGATTAATAAATAAAATAAATAAATAAATAACACCTCTTATCTATCTTATTAATCCAGGTCATGATAAGTACTAAAAATTGCAAAAAATTGCAAAGTTCTTTAAAAAGGCAACTGGATATTAATTACAAGACGTTATTTCTTATTGGAGTCAGCTAGGAAGATGGGAATTGTGTCCTTATTGACAAATTGGCAGGTTGTGCTTCATAAATGTAGGCTTTGTATTCAGAAACACAAGTGCCCAGGACATATTTTCTTCCTAGAAACTGATGGAAGCCCAGAGTCCACTGAGAGTGCCATCACCTTTAAGTCATTCCTAGTTGATTTTCTGCCTGCTTCTCATGACTGGTTGAGCTCACCAAAGGAAGCAGCCATCTGGGTGACACTGCAGCTTCAGGCAGAATGAAGCAAGGCAGATTCTGGCCAACTCACTGGGCTTCCCTATAAACAGGAGTCTGAAAAGTTAGTCCTTTTATAAATGACACTATGGAATTGGGGCAGCAGGGATGAAGAATGCTCTGAGAGAAAAAAGAAAACCAGTTCATTGGTCCCTTTGACATCAGAGGTTTACCTTCCACTGCTCACACCTCTGTCTTCATAAATAGTAATTTCAGGAACTCTACTTAGCCCTTTTCAGTGGAGTCTCTCAAGACCACTTGAGTCTCTCAAGACCACAAGGAGGTCTTGTGGGGCATTGATCGTGTTTTGCAACTGAATGTACTCTGCAATTTTCTATAGAACCTTCTCATGTTCACAGAAATATAGTGCAGGCAGTCAAGCAAAACAAGGACCCATTGTGGTAGGATTGGCTCCCAAGTTTCTCTTCTTCAGAATAAAGGTTACAATATTGGTCCTTAGTACCACTACTTTGATCCTTTAGGATGAAGACTGCGATCAACAAGCAGCTGCTATGCCCTCATCTTGCAGCTCAAATTGGCCCCTTCACCATGGCCACTTCTTTGACTTCCAGCATCTGTTTGGTGATGCAGCTCCGTCCCTTAACAATTGTTGCAAAGCCACTACAACTTCTGTCTGGTCATTTTCCTTCTTTTTTGATGGAAACTTTTAGAGAAGGTAGTCTCTCTGAAGTTATAGAGGGTCCAAAGAAAAAAGCCAGGGTGAAGTATCAAATCATACATATCCCTGAGACATATTTCCATATTTTTCAATAGTGGGGCTTGACCAAGTGACTCAGAAAAATAGGAAATATTATTAAGGCAGAAAAAACACAGAAACTTGTTTATGGAATTTTTTTAAAATGTTAATAGACCACCAGAGAAAGGTCATACTATTAGTGGATGATGTGCTCTTTACATATGCCTCAGCTTCACTTTGTCCACCTAGATCCTCAGCCTCTTCACTACCCAAAGCAGACTTTATTCTCTGGTCTGTGAAAATTGCCTCTATTCTGTTGCATCTTCCCTTGAACTCCCTCCCCAAGGGTGTTCAACTTACTCCTATTATGGATCCTCCTTTCAGTATTGCTTAGCTTTCTACTTTTCTAGAAACTAGCTCATCAAGAGTTAAAGGGTTATTTCCAGCTGCCATCTTTCCAAAAGTCTTGCTTTCTCTTCCTGGTATTCTTTCTCTTCTTTGCTCCTTTCCCAACCAATCTTCAGTAATTTTACTTCTTTTGTCTTCAAAGGTATAATTTCATTTATATGAAAATAAGAGGTATCTGTGTCAGGAAAATTGTAAAGTTAACACAAATGCAGTTAAATGTGGTAGAATATCGTGTTTAAGAAGGGTGTAGTGGTAAAAAAAGTGAATATTAAATCTCAAAATGCATATGTAAGGGAGGAAAAAATGGGCTGGTGGGAGAAAGTCATAGCAAATATAAGTGATGAGAAGCTGAAAGAACTAAAGGCAATATATGAAGCACGATGTGGCAAAGATAGTTTGCAAAGCTAGAAAGAAAATTTTAATCAGTCTATTGTTGCTTGATTTTAAAGAATTAAAGTCAGAAATGATTAAAAGCTCCTTGATTACATATTTGCAACTACAAAGCAGCAGCTAGCAATGGATCTATCCATTTGCAATCCAGTTCCCAGTCAAAAATGCAATTGTAGACAGGTGCTTGTTGAAAATCCAATAACAACAGCTCAAGTTCATGTTGGCAAGCTAAACCAATTACTATAGAGGAAAGCCAAAACAAATAGGCAGGGATACAGGTATTCAGTTGTCATATACTGAAGATAAGCAAAGTGATTAAACTTAGTCAAGTCAAATGGAATTTTCAAATAAAGCTTCATGTATTAACTGTAGAAATTCTGCATGAGAAGCTACAGCAGTACAGAGTTCCATCATGGGGTGGAAATCATAATTTAATATAAAAACCAGTTAACAAGAATTTCATCATAAGATTTTATATGAATACACTATGTATTCAAAATTACTCGAACAAAATTCATCTGATAATTTAGGGGATAATGCTGGCATTCATCCAAATGACCTCATGACAGTGCATATATAACAATGTTATGCAAATATAACATTCTCTGCTATAATAAAACTATTTTTATATGAATAAACACTTGATTATGTGATTCAAGAAAAACATGGAAAACAGCAGTGGCCAACACAATTGAGAACAGAGGACAGAGAAAACTGTACTGGATGGTACAATCATTACAACAATAATCCAGTTTCTAAAAACAGATTTATACTTCATGTGTACTTTTCCAAGACTGCATTTTCAAAAACTCCTAATCTTTTGAAAAATCCATCTACATAGCAATCAATCAATCAATCACTACTTCTCAGTCCTCGGATGTGATCACAAATATGTACTTGCATTTTTTGAATATACACACACATGCGCGCGCACATGCATACACACACACACATATATACATATCACAAATTCTGAAAGTTTTTGACTGAAAATATCTTGGAGATTTTCAGAGACTTAAAAATAATACTTGAAGCTACTATAGCAATATTGCTGTCATCAGGCTAATGGTAAAACTGTACAGCCAATTATAGTTTAAGAGATTCCTGGGGGGGGAAACAGATGAGGTTTTTAGCCCCAAGATCAGAATTATTCCTCTCCTCCACAAAATATTACAGGGGAGGGCACAGAGGGTGGTAACTATATTATTTTCAAAAAAGCCAAAAAAAGGGAGGAGCATATTACTAGAAATGCTGAAGAATGCATAAATAAGTATTCCAATATAGCTAAGAAATACATTTTCGGTTTATTGGCCTACACAGGAGCATCCATTAGTAATTTAAATGATTTTTAAAATGCAGTTCACATTGGGCAAGAAAGTTGATAAACAGGCTTTCAAATAAAGCCTTTCTCAATAGACAGCCAGACTGCTGTCATATACTGCAAAAGCAAGCCTCCTGAGGGTTCTTGTCCACTCCTTGTGCTAAGTGGTTTATGGTCTGGTGCAGCTGGTACATCTCAATAGACATCTGGTACTGATACTAGATAAAGATGTTGGCTAATTGGTTGATAATCAGTAGAACTCCTTGAGAACTGGTAACCATCTTTTAGATGCGGAACTGGCATGCAATGATTTCCTCCCAAGAATATGGAAAAAAAGATAATATATCAAGTTGTCAGGCTTTCTGGTTTACCAGAAAACTACGAATAGTAGGTAAGTAGGTAGGTAGGTAGGTAGGTAGGTAGGTAGATGAATTATTTACTAAAGCTTCTCTCACACTAAATTCTCATAGGTTCTAAACAGCTTACAAAATACCACCAGAAGGATTAAATTAAAAAAATTAAAATCCAGCCCAAAAACACCCCACAAAATAAATACTTCTATTCAATATGTTTTGTAGGCTAAACATATACATTCCCTAATAGACTTCTGAAGAGCCAAGATGTTACAGCCCTTTAGAAGCCAAATAAGGTGGAGGTGCACCTACCTTCTCCAGAGCTAAGGTAGTCCAAAGAACAGGAAACCATCCCTTGTTCCAGAATCTCTATGGCTCCCTTAGATAATGCAGCTTCAACAAGCCTTCTCTTCCAGAGCACTCAAATTCAGTCTGGAAAAGATAGTCCCAATTCTACAGTAAACCATGAAAAGCTGTAAAGGAGACAGGTCACCAGTATCTTGAATTTCACTAGGATTTAACTGGTAGCCAATTTAGCGCCCACAATAGCAATATCACGTGGGCAAATTTCCATCTATCCCAGGAATTGCATGCTGTACCAGTTGAAGCTCTGAAACAGTATTTAGGATAATCCCATGTAGAACAAATTGCAACAGTCTAGCCATGATGTGACAAGGGCATGAGTGACCATACACAAAGTTTCCAGATTAGAAATGGCTGCAACTGTAATAACATTGTTATTTTATCTCACTGTTATTTGCCACCTAATGTCACTTTTTGATGAGATGACATATATATAAATTTGATTAATAAAGAAATATTTTTAAAAAAAAATTATCCAAGGCTCTTCTGGACGTAGCCTCCAACTGAACTTGCAGAAGAAGCTGAGAGTTCAGAAGAACCTCTAAATTGTAGTCCATCTTTAAATGAGGGATTACAGGCCTTTGATTCTAGAGCTCATCCAATTTACATTTCCAAACCATGCCCGAAATCTTTCAGGCATCAAGTAAGGCCTTCTTGCAAAAGAGAATGCCCTTGATGAGAAGGAAAACACTGGTTAAGCCCAAATAATGAAGGAGTGTCTCAGACATTCCCTAATGCATATTCATATAAGAGGCAGCTTCGCAAGATTCTGTTACTGCAACCAATCTTAATTTTAAAAATTAGTTTAAAATGTTAATTTGGGATAGAGTTTTTGGTCCGATCTATACCTTGAGGCTGACACTTTGGTGATATCCCTTGTTCAGCCAGAGACAGAGATGTATAACTGGATATATTCTGCATATGAAAGCTACCTGACCCAGTGCTGACTAATAACTTCTCCCAGTGGTTTAGGTAAAAATTAAACAACAGTGGAAAAATGGCCAAGTTCTGTAGCACTTCATAAAGATTAGCATTTATATTACAACCATAATTAATTAATTAGATTTATATCCTTCTTTTCATATAGGAGGTCATGAAACTACATTAGTCATTGGACTGCTTGTCAATAGAAGAACCCAAACATTTCTTACACTAATATATTTTAATTTCTAGGTTTCTTTTCCTGCCTTTCTAATGACTTTACTGTATTTCAGTCACCAACTAATTACATTCCTGCTCTGACAAACTATATATCTCACACAGCAAACACAACTGAATTGGATTTAATGACCTGGCATCTTTAAGAAAAATGCCATGTTCTGTTGCTTTGTACCAGCTTTTCCCAATTTAGAAGTATCCATTTCTTTTAAATACAACTCTTATCACACCACTGGACGAGTAAGAGTTTTCTTCAATTCAATTTCAAATAATATGTAAATTTTAAGCTTACTACACATTTTTAATAGCAGAATAACCTTTATATCACAATATGTTACACACTCTTAGTATATAAGCTAATTCGTGATAACTATATTATATTAGGTATTTCTATTGCAGAATTAATAGATCAAGTACTTGCTGAGCCTCAAGAAAAAGATTTTTAAAATACTATAAGAAACCAATTGCAACAAACATACTTGAATATATATAAGAAAAGAACAATAGTCAAAACATGTTGTTCTTATATTCATTGTTTGTCCTCTTGCTAAATTATGCTTGTAATCATCTAATTCTATTATGTTAATTTTTGGAACTTTTATATTCATTATATTTACGTTGCTATTTGATTTTCTTTGGGCATGCCTATAATCATATCAAAGACTAAATTAGAGTAAAGCACATATTTTATTAAGATAGGAGAACTTAATGTAGACAATATAGAACTTAATGCAGTATCATAAACATAAATAGGTATCCACTGGGAATGTTCTACTAATGAGTTTCAGACAATCTGAAAGCTCTTTTCCAATTTTTACATTTTGTCATTCTAACCAAAAGATTTTGTTGTTGTCATATTTCAAATGTTTTAATCTTCTGAAATCATTAGCTTGTTTTCCCGTCTAAGAGCTGCATAATATCTTAAAGCTACTTAAAAATAGATTGTGGAGTATTATATAAACAGCAGAGCAATATTCAGTAATATTCAGAGATATAGGGTCATATTGATCTGATAATAAAAGCTGAAGGTGAAAATAATTATGTTAATCCAGATATTTCTTTGGAAATGGAGATAGCAGCTCATCCCATTAGCCATCAGCGTAGTAAAAGCAGTATGATACAGCATGATTCAGCATTTCAGTTGTTCTTCCATTTCAGGGACACAATTTCTGCTTGAGTGGAACATTTCAGTATCTCCCTTCTGTAACAGCTGTTGGGAGTGTGTTAAATCTGGCCAAAGATAAGGTCTTCCTAAATTTAGGATCTATTCTATAACTATAGTAACTTGCTAAGCCAAACAGATAATAAAGTTGCTCACAAGCATATTGCTAAGCAAAGGTGACGGGTCCATTTCTATCTCCAGGTCCAATGATTTATTCAAAGCTAATGCTTGGTCCTTGGAATCTATATATTACTAAAACATTTGTCATTATCTTTACCAGGCGAAATAATGCATTGTAAGGCAACAATAAGGTGAAATGGGCAGTACAGAAATGTGGTAAATAAACAATGCCAACACCTCTCACAGTCCTGCGATCTGTATGCATTCTTCTTGATCCATCCCACCCATCTGCATTCTAATTGACCAATGTGGCACTTCCAATGCACCCACACCTTCATACCCTTCTTGACCACACTATGCCATGAGTGCCCTATCTAATCACAACATACCACCTCTTAGGCAACTATGGGCATTCTTCCCAACCTATGCAGTCCAGCTGCTAGGCATCTCTTGCAAACCCCCACACACTCCAAAGCAAAAAATCTCATGCACCTCCTTGTACTATTCCTTACCTGCACTCCCACACACACCCTGCTCCCTCTCTCATCCAACAGCAGCCACTTATCTGTTTGCCAGCCTCAGATTTTCAACTTCCTTCTGGCTTCCCCACTGACTTTCACCCTGTAAGTTTTCCACAAGCAAAGTAAATGGGAAAGCATCAGGAATTTGAGGAGGGAGGGAGGGAAGGGAGGAAAGGAAAAAAGAGGCAGGCAGGGAGGGAGGGAAGAGGACAGGGAAAGAGGGGATGGAAGGAAAAAAGGATAGAAAAGGATGGAAGAACAAAAGGAGAACAGTGAGGAAGGAAAAAAGGGAGGGAGGGAGGGAGGGAAGGGTAGAAGGATGGGTGGAAGGAAAGGAGGGAGGGGAGAGAGGGAACAAAGGAAGGAAGAGGAAGGTACAGAAGAAAGGGAGAGAGAAGGAAAAGAAACAGTGAGAAAGAAAAGGAAGGAAGGAGGGAAGGGGTCAGGGAAGAAAGGAGGAGGGAAGAAAAAAGGAAGGGTGGATGGGAGGGAAGAGAGAGGAGCAGAAATGGAGTAGGAGCAACGGAGGGAGGCAAAAAGAAAGGAAGGAAGATTGCTGATGCTCCTTGCCACCTCCCCACAAGAAAACTCAATGGGGAAGCCAGCAGGAAGCTAGATGTTGCTCCCAATCCCATTGCTTTTCTGCCTACTCATGATTATTCTGTTTCTGCTTAGGTAAGGATATATCTCTGAAACAGTGACCCAACAGGGCACAGGTTGTCTAGTTATAAACTATGGTTAAATGGAAGTTAAAACAGACATTGACACTTCTTAAAAATATGAGATACATATTTTATCTCATAATAACTCTTTGTCTTGATCAAATGTCTAAATAATGTATATTACCATTTCCAGATCATTCTATTGAAGAATTAAGATGAGTTTTCAGTCCTCAAGAGAATGCTTATAGGAAAAGTAACCATTCTGTGTTATTAAATGAAAAATGGAACAAGATAAAATAATTTAATTCAGTTTGAGCATTATGACTGCATTTTGCATGGCAGCTGCTGAAATGCAATTTAATATTTTAGGAGAAAATACAATTACAAGCAAACAAATACCAAATAGCATGAAGAAAACACAAACATACTGCAGCTATCAAAAGAAAGCCATTGCTAAACTAGTTTCAATCAAATCATAGCATGCTACATGGGGAAAGATAAAAAAATAATATCATAAGGTTATGGTGAAAGACATACGGTAGACTGATTGTACCATATTTTTAACTTTATTGCACTGTGCATCAAAGGAAATAAAATTAAAAGTTGATTTCTTGGAATTTTGCTATTAAATACTAAAGTGTTTCAGTGGGCAGGATTAATCTCAGATAATTTATGTGAAAAATAAAGAACAGCAATTTTTCAACCCTGATACAATAATTTAAACTCAAGTTTCAGTTTCAGCAAAACTTTTAAAGCTGACATTTCCCACAATTTTTCTCATGTCCATACTGTTCACCGACTTCCTGGAAATAACGAAGAAATATGAATGTTATACAGCCTCAATACACTTTAGTAATTACATTAGACACTTATACAAATTGCAATGATATTTTTAGCACAGAAAAACAATTTGTATTCAGTATCAGTGCCTTCACATCCTTAATGCTTTGGAATTGTTTAGTAGTAGCTAAGCATTCAAGAACCTGATTAAAAATTAAAGGAAACAGGGAGCATCCTTAGCAAGTGGTATGTTATTTAATAGATCAAGAAAGAAAACCATTTGTAATAAATTTGGCCACCGAGTACAGACATCAAATTGTAATCTGATGGATAAAATGCTCTCTTTTCTAAGCATATTACATTTTATAAATTCAGTCTGACTCACACCAAGTATCTTTTAGAACAGACTATTCGAATTGATCTGCCACAATGTCCAACACATTCATTTCCAGACAAATATAATCAGTTGCTTTACACTTAACAACTATCAATAAGACAGAAAAGTCTGGATAGTGGACTTGGCAGTACCTGGAAACAGCACAAAAGAAGAAAAAAAACAGATAAAATCACAAAATACAAAGACCTGCAAATAGAAGTAAAATTACTGTCATAAAAGAAAACAAAAATATTGTCAGTCGTAATAGGTGCCTTGGGTGCAATCCTCAAACATTTGGAGCACCATTTGAACAGCATCAGGTCTGACAAACTCACCATCAGTAAATTGCAAAAGACAGCTTTACTCAAAACAGCTTATATCCTGCAAAAATACCTTTAATACCTTCAAAGAACAACATCTGCCTATCTGAAGACCCTGGGAAGGACTCTACAGGTGGATAAAAATGCCAAATTGAGTCTAAACTTTTGGCTGACTATGCAATGAATATGCAATATGGCAATACCAAGAAAAAGTAGAATTGAAGAAAATCACAAAGTATCAAGATCTGAAATTTGAAATTGAAAAAATAGAGTGTACACAGGCCATGGTGATCCCAGTGGTTATTAGCACGCTGGGTGCCATACCAAAAATTTTTGGATGGCACTTAGAATACCTGCACATTGACATAATATTCCCTGCAAAAAAATCCAGGTCCAAATGCTAAAGAATCAGATCCCAACTCATAACGTGGTTCATTTTCTTCATTAAGTTTGCCCTTGCATTTACCTCTTCCAGTATACCTTTCAGTCCTCCCAAGTAAACCAAACAGGAAACACAACTAGATAAGTTAAATCTACTTTATTGTAAGGCTTCATTAACAGAATCTTGCAAGTCTGAAAGAACAAAATTTCTGCTGCCACTTTTAACTATCTGATCATGAGAGGCATGCCCCTCCTAAGTTCCTTTCCCTGACCATAAATCTGTCAGATTTTTTTCCTCGGCAGCATCTCTTTCTCTCATCCCCTAAGGTCACCCCACATTCCATTATAACACCTGAGGTGGATTTGAACTTATATATAGCAAATTCCAGAATTAATGTTCTGCTGGCCTAGCAGTTAAGATGCTGGGCTTCTCAGCTGGAAGGTCAGCAGCCTGAGTTTGAGACCCAAGTGCCATGTAAAGGGGTAAGCTCCCATTATTTGCCCAGCTCCTTCCAACCTAGCAGTTTGAAAGCATGCAAAATGCAAGTAGATAGAAGTACTGCCTAAATTGGTGGAAGGCAGTGATCCATGCGCCTCGATATATAGTCATGCCAGGCACATGACCATTGAAGTATCTTCAGACAACACTGGATCTTTGGCTATGAACATCACTCCCTAGAGTTGAACACGACTGAAAGGGGGAAAAAATACCTTTCCCCCCTATATATAGGAACCAAGTAGAGACTTTCATTTTGGGAGTAAAATATAATATTCCACAGTTACCTTACAGAGCATCCTGTAAAAGTTTTTTTCAATTTTCTAAATGGAAAAATCTGTAGACCAATACGCTGTGTTGATGTGTTTCCAACTCCAGCATAATAAACACAGTGAAGAATAATATGTATTGGTTAGGTGCAAAGGATCAGGATCAGGCAATGCAGTTCAAGCTAACTGATTTATTTGTGCTATACAGTTACAAGAATTTCTCCAATAGATGAACAACTGTGCTCCTAAGATAAGATTCAACAGTCTTCATGAAGGGTTGGGTTTCTGATGCTTGAATATGTGTAGCAACTCAGGACTGATTCCCCAAGTCAACCCTGATTCTGCCCTTCTTCCTCCCATAGTATCAGTATCAATGTACCAGTGGACACGTGCACTGGAGTTAACAGCATTTCTTTTGGTATGATTTCTCATTGTGAAAAGGTCAGCTACCTTGTAGAAATAAAAAGCTATGTATCTGTAATAGAATGTTCATAGTCCTATATATCTAAAACCACACTGCATCACTATTATCAAATAACAAAAATCACATCACGTATTCTGATCAGATACTGCTGTAAGGTTATGAAGTATATACAACTAAAGAAATCTATGTTGCTTTTAGAATAATATCAAAACTCTCAATGGATACGTTTTTATAACAACTGAACATTTACTTAATAAACCAATCTTTGCCAGAATAATCCCTGCATATATAAAATATTTTCATATACAAAACTGCACACACATTTTAATAATATATAATATATGATGCAATTCTATATATTTGTTTCATTCTGTTTTCTTCTCTTTTGGTTTTAATGTTGCTTTCTAAAGAAGAGAAAGCATTTTTTCAGCTACAAAGGCAAATGAGTATCCAACCTGTGACCAGTGGAGCAGAGCTGGAAAGAATACTAATTCTCTGTCTCAACACTGCCTTCAAGGTGATTATTCAAGCCATCCTCTGACACTGAACAGAGTGATCAGCCAGCAGTGAGCACACATGGAAATAACATCTAGAAAAGACCACTGGTCATGTCTTAATTATTTATTTATAGAAAAAGAAGAAATAAATGAAATGTATTTTAATTATGTCTTTGGAACTGAAATTAGCTCTAAGTTAATTATTAAAACTACGCTAAGTGTGAATACATTTAAAATAATATATAAAGCAAATATAAATTCAAAATAATATGAATCAAGTATAATTAACTATGTATTAACCTCTTGGGGTGCAGTAGCTGAGTGGTTAAAATGCTGTGCTTGTTAGTCAGAACATGGGCAGCTCAGTAGTTTGACACTCAATCACCACCGTGTAACAGGGTGAGCTCCCGTTATTCACCCCAGCTCCTGCCCACCTAGCAGTTTGAAAGCATGTAAAAATGCAAGTAGATAAATAGGTACCACCTTTGGTGAGAAAGATAACCGCATTCTGTGTGCCTTGGCATATAGTCATGCCAGCCACAAGATACAGCAGTATCTTCAGACAAACGCTGTCTCCCTTAGCTATGAATCAGAGATGAGCACCATCCCGTAGAGTCGACCATGATTGGCAAACAAAATCTTTACCCTTTTTTTAACCTATTAACCTCTTGAGTTTTTGAAAATGAATTAATCTAACATTATACTGTACATAAAGTGTTTTTAAATAAAAACCAGTAAGAATATTTTCTGATTATTTGCAATTATATAAGCCTTCAAGAAACTCACCTCACTTTTCATATCAAGATGTGGAACAAGACTGTTAATCTTTGTTAAATTGAGTCGATTTTCTGTCTGTTTTGTTTCTGTTGATTTTTCCAGATATTGTTTCTAGGTAAATAAGAAGAAAATGGTACAAATGTTTAATATTTCAGTTTAGTATAGCTCCCTTGTCATCTAGGAATAAAATAAATAAGCAACACAGCTTGAATACAACAAAATGTTGGTTAGACTGATCATAATAGGTAAAGAAAATACCTTATATATCTCAGTCTGTATATATATTTGCTTAACTCTTACAATTTATTGGGGAAATTATTGTAGATCAAGGAAAGTTATTTGTTCTTCTACTTCAATGTTATCTAAATTAGGACTTTCGTATCAAATTCTAGAAAATTCCAAATTGGTACCTCCAGTTTTTTCTCCACAGAAAACATGTATTTAGCACTATATTATTAATCCCTGCTGGAAAACAGACTTTATAGATCTTAATTTACAGTAATTGAAAACTGAGAGCAACTGAATAGAATGTAATCTACTAATCTGTCACTTCGTAGCCCTATCATTTAAAGGATGCTACTGAAGTAATTTGCATTAATTATAAGAGATTGGTCAGAAAATAGTCCTCCAATGACCACGGTGATGTTTTCTTTAATAAATTTTTGTTAGCAAGGCTATAAGCCTTCATACAAAATTTCTGAGAAGGCATTATTTGTAATAGTACCCCATGTATAAAATACTCTATTAAGGTAGATTTTCCTAGCCCTCTTTGGATGACTTATTGATTTACCAGTTATTGTAACCTATCAAAAGCAGACTATGGGTGCTGTATAACAAAATATAAAAGGACAACTGATGACAGAATTGCTTTTATCACTTTATGGAACATTAAGGGTGCCATATAAACATGTTCTGATACAAACCACCAGTAATGTTTTGAATGTTTGAAAAATAGATGCAATATATTTTGAAAAAATGGAGTATTTTATTTTCAGTTGAAAATTGCTTAATTTATTTTGCTGTTATATTTTATATTTCAGCAGTTACAGTTTTGTTTAAACTTTTCTTATAAAAGATTATTTTAATTACAAATTATTTCTGTTTTATTCTCATACCAAATGTTTATAATATACCACTTTAAAAGAGTGCCAATATGGCATGTACTTCCTTAAAACTTTGTCATTTCATGATTGCTGTGTAATAGTCATTTGACAGGGTATTGAAGGAGAAGCAAATTTGAAAAAGGTATAATGTATTTCAAAACTGAATTCAAAAGAAAGACTTGCTTTTATGACAACCAAGTATCTCTAAAAGCACTTAGGACACTGAAACTGACAAGAAAATAATGCCTTGTCAGTAATGTTTGACAAGTATTTCAAGGACAAAGCTAAACAATAATAGTTTTAACTTTTGGCATTGTCTTTATCCTTCAAAGCTTCTGCATGTTTTAAATTACTTACAAGAGGAAATTCCATTAGAATGTATCTGAGGGAAGGTATATCAGTTTAAGTAAGAGAACATCTTATTTTAGGGAATTATTTAAGACCATCTTACTTAAAGGAGTTATAGAAAAACATCTACTTCTGCTTCACTGACTACGCTAAAGCTTTTGATTGTGTGGATCACAACAAATTGTGGCAACTTCTTAAAGAGATGGGAGTACCAGACCACCTTACCTCTCTCCTGAGAAACTTGTATACTAGTCAAGAAGCAACAGTTAGAATTGGACATGGAACGGCAGATTGGTTCCAAATTGGGAAAGGAGTACAGCAAGGCTGTATATTGTCACCCTGCTTATTTACCATATGCAGAGTACATCGTGCAAAATGCCGGGCTGGATGAATCACAAGCCAGAATTGAGATTGCCGGGAGAAACATCAACAACCTCAGATATGCAGATTAAATCACTCTAATGGCAAAAAGTAAAGAGAAACTAAAGAGCATGATGCTGGGAAAGATTGAAGGCAAAAGGAGAAGAGGACGGCAAAGGATTAGATGGTTAGATAGCATCATTGGTGTCGGTTTGGGCAGATTCTGGGAGGCAGTGCAGAACAGGGAGGCCTAGCATGCTGTGGCCCATGGGGTCACAAAGAGTCAGACATGACTGTATGACTGAACAACAACAAAAAGACTATCAAATTTGGAGTTTTCATCTTGGAACATCCAGGTAGCTGCAACATCCAGTTGTCATTTCAACGTTTCAACTGCATTACGATTGATTCTTATAAGAATTTGTAACCAAGCCTGCTTGTTTTCCTATTCCTTTCTAAATTTAGAGATTTATTATATTATTCCCCAAATTTACAGATTATTAATGTCTAAGCTACTCTGAAAGCCTTTCTGAATAAAGAATGAGCTATTTTAACTAAGAATACATTCTTCTATATTCTATATTTATATAAAATGAATAAAACTTTACACTAATTTTAACTAATGGTTTTTGTATATCTTGCTTTACTTTTTGATATCTGCATGCTTATTTGCTTAAGTACAGTTATGTTTTTTCACTTATAATTAATATTCATGATGAGGGGCATTGTCAGCCTAATTTACCAACTACTTTAGTGGTTAGATTGAATATTTTTCATAACTAGCTTAAAGAGTGATCCAGGATTCCTTAACCTTATACAATTCTCAATTTTGTATGACTCTCATAACTTGCCAAGACATAAAGATCAATGAGAGTGGACAGGAAACAAATAATTCTTATCAATTGTTTTAAATATGACCTTTGTCTTGGAGCATATCATATCACTCTCCTAAAATATATTTAACATTTCTTTATATGTACAATAAGATATGACTTATATGTTACATCAGTAATAAAAAACAAATATACATTCAAAGTGAAAAACTGGCTAGAGTAGTTGGGTAGTTGGACAATGGGTACATTAAAGTGTAAAAATTGAAAAAAGAGAAAATGAGAAAAATGTAGAGAATGCAATTAAGTATTTGCCTCTATTTTCATTTTAAAGAAGATAAAGCAGGATTTCTTAATGTGGAGAAACTAAAGAATACAGTCAACATAGACCCAACAAGAGACAAATTTATAAACATTATACTTTTAAAATTAAAACTAGTTTTAGATGGCATTTAACTAACACTAATATATGAATCCAAATAGAAATTCCTGAACTAATAAATACACATAATTTCTGTCTAAAATCAGCATCTATCTCCAAAGATGAAAAAGAATCATTGAATTTCTATTTAAAGAAATGGGTGAAAGAGGATTACAGATGAGTTTGTAGCAACACAAATATTTTGAGATTTGTGGCTAGAATTTTTACTATACCTAAAAGCCAGCTTTCATCATGCAAATTATAGTAATTTTAAGTACCAAACTTTGTGGGAAAAAGATTGTCAGAAAGAAT
>JANHZU010007581.1:143096-154620 GCA_032468055.1 Acrochordus granulatus | reverse complement strand
TTATATTGTGTATTAATCATTGTTACTTGTTTCAGATATTAGGAACAATCATTTCTACATAAAATACCATTGAAAATGATTTATTATTAATATTTATGGGTGCGTGGTATGGATCATCTGACTTTACATTGTTTCCTATGGAAACTTCGCTTTGGTTTAGGAGCATTTTTGATTAAGAGCATTCTTCTGGAATGAATTATGCTTGCAATCCAAGGTTCCACTGTACTGATTAATCATTTAAAGAGCTCCCTGTGACACTTTCGGTTCACAATTGTTGCATGTGGATTGCAGCATGTACGTGTATGATTTGAAAGCTAAGGACAATAAATACTGACTTTCAAACCTGGTATTCACTATGCATTTAATGGAAGTATAACCGTGTTCAAGAAACCCACCCAGAATTATGTTTATAATGGAACCAGTTATACCTTTGCGATAGTTATTAATAGAGACATCAAATACAAACTTTTTGGTTATAAACACAATGTAATAACAACCCTATTCTCACTTAACTTATGAGTTATTTGCACGTCCATGTGGTAACATATATATGTAGTGTGTAGTATATCTACTACAATGCACACAGACATATTTCATATAAATCCATTACCTTTATAAAAATTTCTATAAAAGTTCATGAATGCTAATCAGAAGCATTAAGAAGGAAACTTCCTAGAAATATAAGATAGCTTTTAAGCATTTGATACCAAAGATTATTCAAGAAGAAATTATTATAACAAATGCTTATATCGAATTTAATATAGGCACTGAATACAGAAAGATAAGCAAATTTATATGAATTTACATGCTACAATTTTCTATTAAAAGCAAGTTACAATTTATAGAAAGTCTGAGTTTCCAACATATTTTTAATTTAGATAGTAAGAGTGTTATCTTCAGTATGATGCTAAAAGCAACTATTAATAATACATATAAAATTATAAACAATAATAAACAACCTAACTAAAAAATAAGACCATAATTGCATTATATAATAAATGAGGACTATGTTTTTTCTCAAGAATACTCTTATCCTTTGCATCACACTCCCTTAATAACAGCAAAAGACACAGTTGAAGATTAAAGCAATCATTATCCATAGAAATGATTGCATTTCTTATCACATACAGAAGTTTCTTTTGTATTCTAATTATACACTGTCTATTATCAGCACCAGAACTTTACAAGACAATAAAAATGTACTTCTGTCAAGCTATCACTTAACTGAATTTTTCTGTATAAATACAAGTGCATATTTGGAAGCACCCTCAACCCCATTCACAGAAATACTGCATCCAAGTTCAATCAGATCAAGTTGTTATTTTCATAGACATTCTCTAGCCAATACTTGAACATTTTTGCTTTAAGAGAAAGACTTAAAAATCAAATGATATCCACTGGATATCACCTTTGTAATATATAATTACAATACAAATATACATAATTCTATATTTAATAAAACAGTCTCCAAACCAACATCTGCTTATATAAAGAGTGTCCTGGTCTGTAGCTCCTTGACAAATGCTTATTAAATATCACTATAAAACTGCATTTTATAGTGATATTTAATAAAGAAACAGAAAAAGACAAATGTGTTCTTAGGCTGCATTTAAAAAAAATTAAAACATGTCTTCATTGTTCAAACTATTCTCATTGGCAAGTGTCCTGACTTTTATTAAAGTCCTATTTTAATTAAATTCCCTAACATATACATGAATTGTATCATTGCACAACATTCATTCATTTTACCATCATATGAAAAGTCCAAACAATACCAGTTGTGTCTTCTTTATGCTACTAATTAGTTGACTGATACGAAAAACAGGATGCTTCTCTTGATCCATAACAGCATTTTCAAATTTTGTTCACTATCTTCTCTCTATTTCTATCTCCAGATGAACAAGTTGACATAAATCACTGAATAACTTATAATAACAATATAAATTAAAGTTATGGCTGACTTTATCAAAATAGCCAAAATATATTTAATTACAGGAAAGACACATAACAAAACATATATTCAACTGGAAAATTGGCTTTGAGCATGCTTCTCTCTTTTGAAAGTACAGTCAGTGTCAAAGCAGATACATTTTTGGGGCTCACACATTTACTTGAATGTTTCCAAAGAGAGACAGATACTGCAAAAGCTTTTCATTATTTTTCCTGATTTGTGATCTAACATCAATAAAGACATAAATGTGCAACGGCAAAGCAATTTGGGATTCTATTTTTGTACTCAGTGGCTGAGGTGTGGAAAAAGGTAATAATAAATTTGCTCAGCATGTTTGAAAACAACATGAGAGAAGATCCCCATGGCACAAGAAATAAGTGGTGACTCCAGCAGAAAAGGACAATCACTGCTTTTCTCTGCCTTCATTTCCCATCAAAAACTGCCAAGAACCTAAGTTTCTTATATCTGAAAACTGCTATCCATTCCCAATTTCAATACGGGCTCTTCCCTTTACATTATCTATCTACTGCAGTCCCAATTTTGCAACCTTCTCCCATTGTAACTGATTAACCTGTTCATTCCATTTCAATAACTGCCCACGCAGAAATAAGGGGAGGAATGGGGAAAATGAATCTTTTACAAATCCGTCTCTTCCATCCTAAAAATAAATCAAATATAATTATATCCATCATGGACTCCTCAAGCCGTATGGCTGTAATATGAGGCAAATTTACAGTGTTTCCTTTTTTCATCAAATAAAGAATAAAAAGAAAACAAAAGTAAAAGATTTGCTTTGTTGTTAATCCTAAAATTATAAAAAAAAAATCCTTAAAATAGTTTTTCTCTTTAGCTGCTTCTGAAGAGATGTTTAATTTCATTCCATAAAAAAAGGAATAATAGTTACTTTTTTTAAAGAGAGCAGAATATATTGGAATTAAGCATCAAACTTGTACATTTGTTTATCTAAATTGAGGCACATTTCATTACAACAGAAAAATAACATGTTACTGAAATTTTCATTTTCCTACAAATGTATTTGTTATAATTTACAGTTATTTGTTAATTTTCTGTAAGAATCATTGAGTCATACAGCATTATCAATTTCCATTATCACTTGTATTGTGTTCAGCCATTTGTTCAATTGAGCTTTTTAAATATGGGCAATCTGTTGTCTGAAAAAAATTCCAATCACCTCTTTTTATCCTAATAATATGGGTGGCAAAGAGAACAAAATTATATCAGAGATAAATTTAATTATCCTATCAATTCCAGCATGTTTATGTCATCTTTAATACAGCATGGTTATGCTCACCTTTAACTTTTACCATAACTGTAATTGTCTGCATATTTGAATTTAATTATCATCTAACCTTACAATTTATTTTTTCAGTTCTCTACACTGATATACATCAGTGTATGTGTTGATACATGATACACGTGTGTAAGATAAATGAATAAACTTCCTATAGAAGCTGGCACATTAATATTAGTTCAAGATGCTACATGATTCTTTATTCATTTTGCAGCAACAAAAGTAAAATTTATGTCCTGTGGAAACTGTGTGTTTTAATTTACTCCAGTGGTATGAAGCATCAATAAGCATGAAGACTTTGGTCCTTAAAATAAGGCAATCTTGCTCACAATTAGATTAAGTCTCACTTATTTTAACAGGACTTAAGCAGCCTTTGTGTGATTGACCTACAAATCTATTGTCTTCTGTAGCAATAATAGATGGCTTAATTTATGTACTTTTGTTACAAATGTACAATGTAATCCAAAGGAATCTCGCTTGGTAGAATCCAAGTACTGCCAGCCTATTTATAGAGCACATGGTATGAATCACTGTGAAATACTGAAGCTGTGAAATATATTAATTTTTTCATCATAATGGATAGCTGTAATTGTGACAATACTACCATTGCTACTTCACAGTACAATATAATAATGTTTTCTAATTCAAATGAGTTATGTCTACTATGTCTGTTGCTGTCCACCTAACCAGGGAGCTGATGTGGATGACTGTAGATCTTTCAAATAAGCATAAAATAGTTTGATGGGGGATTTTGATTCTTTCAACAACTCATGGGACATCAAACTGGTCAAATATAATCCTTCTAGGATATTTTTGACATGTCTTATTAACACTTTTTCCCCATCAGAGTCATAAAAGGATCAGCCGGTATGGATTTCTGTAATTTACTTCTCATATTTTTATAGGGGGGAGACACTCTTCGTCTGGCTCCTCTGATGGGACCTGTCCAGCATGGTTGAACCTCTGGCAGAACTCTCATCTTCTTCAGAGCACACAAACCCCCCAACCACAGCAAGGTGGTGCCTCACTGGGGAGAGAGAACCTTACAGCTGCTCTAAGCATCACTGGCAGTGATTCTGGATGGTTCAGGATTAGTGCAACCTTCAAGAAAGACTGGAAGGAACTACGGTACATAGGATCAAGACAATATCAAAGGAAAGTGAAAATAGAAATTGCTTCCAAACAGCAAGCATCCATTAAGTAGCAGGTATTGCCTCCAAGTGGCCAGAGAGAGGGACCAACTTGGCACTGTCTAATACTGAGCCTTGGTGACAGATATTAATGCACCCGAGAAAAGGACTGGGTCACAACCTGATCCTAATCTTGCAGGATCAGCTCATGTGGAGAGGAGAGAACTCCTGCCAAGGTCACCTTCTCCAAGATTCCAGTCCTGGATCAGCAACCTCCTGCCTGCTCAGGATCTCTTCTGAGCAATAGTGGGCCAAGGTTGCCCTCCGGTGGCAAGAATGCCTGTGACTTCCTGGCTGCTCTGCACTGAGAAGTGACTGGATCAGTATGGCTATGTCAGTCCTGGCTAGTGACTCCACCTGCTGCTCACTCAGTTTCTCATAATGCCCATGAACCCAACAGAGCCCAGGATGCCTACCCTGAAATGTCAGCCTAAGTGGCAAATGTGCATAAAACACCTCCCCAGATGCCTGACCAGTGTTCACTTTGCTGACTAGGAATCCCAAACTGCTTGCTTATATCCAGGCAATCCCAGGTTGCCAGTCTAGCCAAAGCAGAAAGTCAGAATAGCTACTTCCTCCTCTGCTTTGTATAAAGTACTCTGAACAACGGAAAGGCTCCACAGCTACCTGACCAAAGACAAGCCATTAGAGAAAAGCTGGTGCTCCAAAAGTCACATTAATGACAGCAAGAAAAGGGCAAAAAAGGAGATAAACTGCCAAGCAATTCTAATCCCAAACCATACAAAGGAGTCATGGATGATATAAGTAGTCTTTAACTTACAACAATAGGGGCTGGAATTTCCATTGCTAAACAAGGCGGTCATTAAGTAAAGAACATGACTATCTGATTTTATGACTTTTGTCACAGTCATTAAGCAAATCACTGTGATTATTAAGTGAATCACAACAGACCTTATAATTTCCTTCCATTGTTAAGTGAAACATGGTCATTAAGTGAAGCAAAAGGTACAGACCTGGGGGGAAGGAGTGATGTTAGGCAGACCAGAGCTGGTGGTGACAGAATGCCTGACAGAGCTGACAACCAAAGTTGGAGGCTAAGATGGGGCCGCAAACTTGAAATTCCAACAGACACAGCAATAACTTGAAGGGCTGAGTCCAGATCCTCTGAAGAATATTGGTGGCAAAAGGCCTCCTCTAGGACTGACAGGGAGAAGGGAATTGGGGATTGGGGGGTACAGGAGTCCAAGGACTTGAAGTGATAGTGGGCTGATCCCTAGGATGGGAGTGTAGGATCACTTGAATGCTTGGCTATTGTATGTTTGCTACCCTCCTGCGTGGTCTGAGACAGACAGGGTGGGAATGTGAATGTGGGCATCTCCCCAGTTGGTCAGCATGAACAACCAACTTTGGGTGGGGGGAGTAGATTGAATGTCTGTGGGAGTTGTGGAGAGTGAGGACTTCTGGTGGCACTGAGAGCTACAGTTAAAGTGCCATGGGAATTTTCCTCTTCTGACTTATCCATTGAATGGTTGGGTAAGTTAGTACGACTGGCAGAATGGCAGGGCCACCAGCACAAGGGGAGGGAAGTCAGGGTTAGAGAGGTAAGACCAGCTCATGGGGCTTAGGGTGGGGCAACCAATTCAAATGATGACAAGTAGGGCTAGAAATAGGAGCCAGAAGGCAAGTCATTACAAAGGAAGACACTCCCGATACTTAATACCAGTGATGTGTTCTGATCCTCCAAGCTCACACCAGACTCTGAAGAGCAGACCCTTGGAGGCTGGGCCTTTGGCTGCTGTTGATGAACACCAGGTCAGTTAATCATGAGGCCCCCTCATCTGTTACTTTCTTGGGGAGGAACAAGTCTACCTGGTGTGCATCGCCAAGACCTAGCTGATCTCTCAGAACCTGTTGAACCAGGTGTAGGTTTGGGACTCCAGGGCAGGGGAGTCATTTGGGAATTTCTTTTGGCCTTCAGGAGCCAAGCTCCTCAAATTAGCACATGTGACAGACTGTTCCTGAAGTTGGGCTCAGGGGATCAATTGGGATTGTTGGTGCTGTGGCACCCTCCCTGCTGCATAGCAACCTTCCTGCCTAGGCTGCTGAAGGCCCTCTAGGGTTGGCAATGGAGTTCCTGGACTCATGGTCCCAAGGGAATGAAATGGATTATCTAAACTCCTTTCAGTCAGGTTTTGGGCCTGGATATGGGACAGAAATAGCTTTGGTCACACTTGTTGATCTCTGGCAGAAGCAGGATCGGATAGCACATCCATCCTTGGTCTTCTTGACCACTTGACGGTTTTCAATACCATCAACCATGGTATCTTTTTGGGCCAGCTATGGGGGCTGGGGCTGGGTGGTGCAACATTGTATTGGTTCAGATTCTTTCTTCAAGGCCAGCCCGAACTGGTGTTGATAGGGAGCAAGAGATCTAGCTCACAGTCTCTTCTTTGTGGCACGTCACAGGCTTGATGCTCTCTTCTTTTTAGTATCTACATGAAACCAGAGTTACATCATCCAAAACCACAGGATAAGTATCAATGTCAATGATACTCAAACTTACAGCTCCTTCCCTGATGACTCAAGTAATGCTGCAACTGCCCTCTTGCAATGCCTGGAGGCTATGAGGGCCTAGACAGGGGACAGTAGGCTTTAGTTGAATCCTGGTAAGACAAGAGTGGCATTGAGTGTCTGGAGCTTCAGGATCTGGGAATTTAAAATCTTCAGTTCTGGATGGGTGGCATTACTCCACACACAGAGACCTGTGTAAACTCTGGAGGTTCTCCTAGACTCTTAATCCCTGCTTGAATTGGCCCTAACAAGCTTGCAGTAATATTTTGACAATAAGCTGTAACTGATATGTGTTGCCTTCTGTTGCACAGAATCTATTTTACCAAGTTTGGCTGGTACTAAATCTTAGCTCAGGGTTAACTGTGACTCCTTAGTTCTCTCCAAACTTGGTTGTTTTCTTGCATATGTTTCATTACCACAATTAAGTAACATAATCAGTGCTATAAAGGTTTACTCTGTTTATATACCGGCAGCTTGCCCTGTCAATGTTGGGGGGAGTGTTCTTGGTGGTTCCTTGATTAGGCTGTTGTTTACCATTTGTTTGAGTTGCTAGTTCCTTGATTGGGATATTTACTTCTTGATTGTTAGTCTAGGGTTAATCTTGGTGTTAATCTCATCTTATCTGTGTGATAAATCTGCCTGGTTCCACAATCTGTTAATATCCAATTTATATTACTGAATTCTAAGGCAAAGATTCCCAAATTTTCTTGATTCATGGCACTGTATTTCCATGAACTGCATAAGAGTGATGTATATAGGTACATATTAATGAAACTACTTTAACATTGATGTACATATAAAATGGATTGCAGTACTGTACCATGCTTTTTTATTGTGTTTAAGTTACATTTGTTCCTAGACTATTTGGTTTTTGCAAGAGATTAATAAAACATATCCAGAATGCTTCTAAGGAACCTCTTTCCTTCCCTTTGGTATAAGAAAAATGTTTTTGATGGAGTCAGTGTAATGCCCAAATAGGATACAAACAGCATTTACATGGATATCTTTGAAATGAACAGGACGTCTGAGTCATTTATACAGCACAGTGAGGACGGTGCTTAACTACAGCAAGATTGTTGTGACATGTAGTACTAGGAAATCTTGTCCACTGAGCTCAATCTTGACATATTTGGAAGTGCAAATGAACATCTTTATTATTTCCATATACTGTAATGAACGAAGGGAAAATGAACATCCTTAAGGAGGATGACTGGCCCTAAAAGTTAAACAGCACAATTACATTAAACTCTTGTGGTTGCAATCCAGACATGGTTGCAGTCCTGGCCCATGACAAGTAGCAAGATTCATAATGGCTGGAAATCCTACAACTTCAAGACTTCTCTGCAGAGCAACATTGAGAATATCTTTCCCTCTTAAACCATCTTTAATTCAGTAATCTATGTCTGTTATCCTAAAAAGAACTGGACATTTTCAACATTATAAAACATATTTAATAACATAATTCTTTAATAGCAATATGTGTTATTATAGGTATTATATTGCATTACAGTACAAAGATGAAAGAGTACAAAATTAGATCTTATAAGTACCTATAAAGATCAATACAGTATCAGATTAGTCTTTTCTAGCATTGAGTAATGTTGGATATGCTGGAAACAATTGTTGATAGGGAGATGGGTAAATAAAATAAACAAATAATACTAGAAGAAAAGGTGTTTACACATCACAAATATACCAAGACTGAAAACAAATAATGATCTGTAACTACAAATCAAATCCAACAAGAAGATACCTAAAAAGAATGCATCAGAGCAATATCCACAATCAGAAATAACACCACAGAGGCTAGCAGATCACTGTCAATTTTATAATATGAAATAAAGTATTCACAAAAACAGAATTTAAAGAACTGCAAAGGGCAAAAAAATTGTAGCCTTGCCAGAAGTAGCTTAGACTGTAGAGACAAACCAGAGGAATGCAGCAAGAGAGGAAGTCAGCACAGCTACTTTATCATTTTCATTCCCAAATCAGGCTCCCTCTCCTCTGCTTCAGAAAGAACAAAGCACTCAAATTAAAAAATAATTGAAACAAAGAATAACAAGGCATCTAGGGCACACAAAAACAACAGGATAAGATCGCCTGCATTGAAGCTTGTTCCAAAGAAACAGCACAAATGTTAAAAGTTATCACTACTGCAATATCAAATATAAGCACCAGCTCACTGCAGAGAAATAAACCAAATATACAGCACAGCTGCAGTTATAATTGAATTATTGGGATACAAAAGCAACAAACCAGAAAAAAAAGCCAAACAGTGCACCACCAAAATGGAAGATCAGGCTGGAACATAAGATCAGCAAGCTAAGAGCAGATGTAAACGAACTAGATGAAATAAAAGCAGCTGAAGAAAGAATAACTGATCAAGAAATATCACCTAGAAACAAGGAAAATTTAGGAACCACTGGAAATATAAAGCTGCATATAACAGCTATAGCCAAGAAGATCAAGACAAAGCTCAAATTGCACACTAAAGGCAGAATCTCCAATTTCAGATAAATCAGTTTTAGTTTTTTTGTAGTTTGAGTTGATTACAAGAAGGCGTTCAACTCCTTGATAAATGATGGGATAATAAACTGCCTAGAAATAACAGGAATCAGTAGAAAGATCAAAAGTTTTGTGCAGAGATCAATAGCACAATGGAAAACACAGTTGCTGTTCAATGGTGATAGACTGGGAGAACTTAAAATCAAGAGAGCAATCTTTCAAGGAAATTCACTGTCACCATTACTGTTTGTCATTACATTGATTCCACTGTCAAAATACTGAACAAGTCAGCCCATGGCTATCAAACATCAAAAACATCTGCCCAGCTATTCCACCTCCTTTACATGGACAATCAAAGCTGTATGTAAATAGAACACCATCTAAAATAGAATCTCTCTTCAACACTGTATATACAGGTAAGATACTGCAATGGAGTTTGAACTGGACAAATGTGTCACCCTCATATTCAAGAGGGGAAAATGGAGAAAACTGGAGGAATCAAGATGCCCCATGGAAATAATATCAAGAGTCTTGATGTAGATGATTACTACAAATACCTAGGCATCCTTCAGGCTGACAACATCAAGTACACTGAAGTCAAGAAGAAGGTTAGAAGTGAATACATCATGAGACTGAAGATCTTAAACTCCAAACTCAGTAGAGAAAATATCATCTATACAATTAATACCTGGGCAATCCCATCCATTAGATATATCACTGGTATAGTGGACTGGACTCAAGCAGAACTAAAAGCCTGGATTGGAAGACCAGAAAAATAATGACAATGAATATCATTATTTTGAATGTCATTATCAATGACAATGCATCCATTATCAACCCTTCATCCACGCAGTGATGTTGACAGACTCTACTTATCAAGGAAAATAAGCAAGCACAGACTATTGCAAGTATACCTGATAGCTGAAAAATAAAAAATGGCATTGGAAGAATATTTGAAGGACAGAGGTACTGAAACTAGTATGCCACAAAGGATACTGAGGACTGGAGAAACCAAATTGGCCTACAAGAAAGACCAAACGAAGAATAGAAAAAGAACATGGCAAGGCAAAGTATTACATGCCCAGCACATAAAAAAATAGCAGGCAAAGTAGATAATAACAAAAGCTGGCAATGGTTAAGAGCAGGAAAACTGAAGAAAGAAACACAAGGACTAATTTTGGCTCCACAAGACCAAACCTTAAAAATAAATGCATTAAAATCCAGAACTGAGAAGACAACAACAGACAGCAAATGCCACCTCTACAAAGAAGCTGAGGAAACAGTGGACCACCTAGTTGGCGGCTGCAAGATCAACTTGATTGAATACAAACAATGGCATGACAAAGTAGAAACAACGGTGCATTGCATAACATATGCAAGAAATACCATTTTCCTATAAGCAAGAACTGGTGGGACCACAAAAAAGACAAACAGAATAAGAAGCTAAAGTAGTCTGGGACTTCAGTATTCAAACAGCCAAGCACTTGTCACACAGCACCCCAAACTTAACAAATGATGACAAGAAAGAAAAAAAGGCTGGATAGTGGACATGGCAGTATCTCCAAACAACAGAAGGGAAGAATATACACAAAATACAAAAATCTGCAAACTTGCACAACTATGGCAAAATAAAGCAAAGATAGGACCAACAGCATTTTGGGTTCGATCCCAAAACATCTGGAGCACCACTGAACACCATCAGCATTGACAAAATCACATGACACCAACATCTGCCTATCCAGGTCCTTGGACAGGACTCAACAGGTTGATAAAAATGCCAAATCCAGTCTAAACTGGCTGACTACACAACCAACCATAATAATAATAGTCAACTGATGGCTGAGGATCATCTGGATCTCCTGTTACTATGGTTCGGAAGTAGAATTGAAGAAAGAGTAACTTTCCTAAGAACCCATTAAGTGTGGTTTGCACATTTTTTCCTTCATATGTTTTATGATAATACAGTGGTGCCTTATAAGACGAGATTAATCCGTTCCGGAAGAACGCTCTTAGCGCGAAATGCTCGTCCAGCGG
>JANHZU010007581.1:113450-124321 GCA_032468055.1 Acrochordus granulatus | reverse complement strand
ATTTCAGATTACTTCCTTTGAGACCTGTCCTCAAAGTAATTTTTTTTCTAACCCCTGCCCAACAAATTACACTGGATATCTACTATTAGGTCTCAATCTATAATTGACCCAAACTATTGCAGTTAAATCATTTTAATTCTTAGGGGAATACCATGTTTCCAATTCAGTTTCATTGTTCATTATAAGCATATTGTGGCAAGTCTGCTGCTCCTATATCTTTGTTGGAAATGTTGCATGACAGTTCCTTTGCAATTATGAGATAAAAATCTATATCAAACATTTTTAAATGCTACTTGCTTTTTTTTGTTTGCATTTTTATATACAACTATCTATTGGTTTTGTTGATTAAAATCTTTTTGCGTTTAGATTTGTTTGTAGTAGATTTTTTGTCTAATTCTGGTTTCTCATTAGTTCCCAGGACTCAGATTCTGACTCTAAAGAAGCTGTTCCAGCTGACCCCATGGAATGGCAGCCTCAGGAGCCTCCAAGCCAAGATTCATCTTGAGGCTGATCAAATACAGGTACCATCAGAGCGTCTGGAACACTCATATGATGACATATGGCCTCCAAACCCTCATACTTGGATAGTAGAGAACAGTAGTGAGGCTCTGTTGATTAAAGACTGGCTGTAGCCAAATTTAAGAATCTGCCCTGGCCTGTGTTGTTCCTGTGAATTTTGCTAATGAAAGTCTGACCTTAGACTGGCTGATAAACCTGACCTAGCTGTCTCTCTGAACTCTGGACTGTATTTTGACTACTATTCTGCATGCTCCTATTGAAAGAGAAACCATTCAGGGAAGCTTTCTTTCTGAGAGACTTCGTATATTTATGTTTTGTCCTGTGTCTGTTCAGTCTTGAGTAAATTTCTTTTCTCATCTAGCAACTGTGTGTGAGATAGTTTGGGACCCAAACAGGACATTCCCTAGACTACAATTGTAATTGACATATTCTTGACGAGAAAGATAGGAACACTCTGTCGCACTAACAGCATGCTGAGCATTTCCTGATCAAGATGGTTGTTTCAACAACTGATTGCTCTGCTTCTAAAAAGTATTATGACCAAAGGGAATTACCTTAAGTGCTAAACTTATACAGGAGATAAAAGTCATATATCTTGAAGCACCTGAAACTAGTATGCATATATTTTTGCTTTACTCATCACGGATTGCAGTAGAGTTGTTATTTAGCTATTCATGCATCTTATCTGAATATCATCAAAATATTCATTTCAATATTCATCAGAAAAAACTATCAAAAGAAAAGTATTCACGGAAGTTGCAGCTTTGTTTGTGAAAATGTTTAGAAGACATTTTATGAGAAGCAAGAATAATGATGTTTATATTAGCAACTGAGCTAGATCATCTGAAGTATTTAGGGAATTGAGAAGCTAATGGCATATCTTCACTACACAAACATAGGTAACACATTAAAAAGTTTCTTTTAAAAATTAAACAACATTGGTCTTCATTCTCAGCAGCTTTCCTTAAGTCCTAAGAAATAGTCCTTCTTGCATTATTCTGAATCATGGAACATAAGTTTCCAGTCACCGTAGTCTGGCTTTAATCCAGTTATTTCCCATTATGTTCTGTGTATCAGACTTTCCTAGTCTAGTGCCCTTCAAACAGATTATAATTCTCAAGAGTTCCCAGTCAAGAAGTCTTCTGCATACTACGGGTCCTGCTTCAGTTAGTAATGCATACAATGCAACATGCTTGTTTAATTTTGTCAAATCTGTAAAATATAAAGCTCCAAAGGAGTCAAAAAAACTAGATGAGTTACATTTTCCCTTTATTCCTAGCCAGTATGGCCAAAAAATTGAAAGCAGAGTATCTGCCTTACTCTAATTTGGACAAACCTCAGCAAACAACTCACACCAATAATATCAGCCCGTTCAAAAACTGTTTACGTTTTACTATCAAGAAAGGATACCACTTCCATCTGTCTGTAACACTTTATTTTTTGAACTTTTTTTTAAAATGATCATTGTAAGATAATTAGTGTTGAGACATTGTTTCCACGTTTAACTTTGAAATAATAAAGTTTCCAGAGGGTGACTTAGGGCCAGTCATTATCTCATACCCCAGTTCATCTCATAGGATGTTGTGGGGATATGTCCCCCTGGAGAAAAGTCAGATGGAGTCTGAGAAATCTAACAAATTAATAAATAAGGAATGTGGCTGTGATTATGTCACCAGTGTCAAAAGTTATTACACAAACATAATGGTTTGGATGAATAATGTTTTTTTCTGAATTATGCCAAACCAATTATGTGATCTCTCAAGAATATCTACCACACACACACAACATAGATAATACACTGTGTATGTGTGTGACTTAGGCAACTATACACATTTGTTTAATAATGTGTGTGCGTTATAATACTAATTCATCCTCTATTTCACATTCTTGGAAGAATAGAAAAACTACAGATGTGTTGCATTTGAATCAGCCTGCTTCTATGACTGCTTCATTTAGGTTGTTTCCACAGCAACGGAGGAATCTCCCTTGGCAACCTATCAGCTTTTTTCCTGTGTACTTTTGCTCTAACGGCTCATAGGTACAAATTGCCTGTAGAACACGGATCCCTATTATTACCAACATTCTAATGACATTTCAATGTAAGAAAATTAATGTTTGACTCTGAATATATAATAATTGCAAATAATTGCAATTATTTTACTGTATTTTGTTGGCATGTAGCCGAACCTTACTAGGGAATAGATGATGATTATGATGGTGATGTTGAGGATGTGTTACTGTTCCCCTTAGCAGTGAAGTTAACTTTCCCCTGGATGGTTACTGTCTTAAACTTTTTGCTCAGCAAAATGGGTTGGAGGTAATGCAAAGTATGATTTTAAAGAAAAAAAGTGTATTGTTATGGAAGCTCTTCTGGGGATATTTTATAGGGCTGTGTATCTTTTGATTTGAAAGAAGTGCTTCAGATTTCTTGGCAGCCTGCACCTCTCCGCTGCTCATTAAGGCATATTCTGCAGGAGGCCTGAAAACGATGGCATTTCTGCTTAATGAGTAGAAATGCTTCTTGTGACTCATTTTTAAAGTCTGTAGCACTAAAAATGTAGGTCATGCTGAAGATGTGGATTCCTTTCTACGCTTTGCGTTCTGATAGATGTTGACAATCCTGATTATGGGATACAGAGAACTTCATGCCTATATTAAAAATTGTAGATCTTTAACATTCCACTTGTGTGCAACATTATCCTTCTAATTCTGGAAGTAAAATTATGTAATCTGTTCATCTAAATCAGTTTCCCAGCCTTGTGCCTTTTTTTGTTTTGAAGCAGCAGCTCTTCCTAAATTTCATTCCAAAAAATCCACTGTTGGAGACAAAGGTCAAGGTTATATCCCTGTGACCCCACTCAGTGTCAGGCTCCAATAAGAAAAATGCTGTAATCCCAAAGGGTCATGGTACTTTATTGTCAAGAAGAGTTAAGTTGCAAATATTTGGAATACAGATAGTCCTCATTTAGCGATTGCCCTGGACAGCAACTATTTGCAGTTATGGCAGTGAAGAAAAACTAACTTTGTGTCCATTCCTCACATTTACAACCTTTGCAGGTCTATGAAGCAAAGGAAAGGTGAAGTAAGATCATAAGCACAGTCACCTTTTCACTTTGTTACCATTGCAATTAATGAACAGTTCCAAGTCCCAATTGTGGTCATTAAATAAGGACTGCCTCTAAGTGCAAACAATGGGAGTATTTTTTCTATGGATTTAATATTTGCCAGCACAAACATAACCAATGAAAAAGTAATGCCCTTGACTCTTGAATGTCTGTTGTAAATTTGGAATTGGAAGAACCAGAATTCGTAATTTTACACAGGTATATTGAAAAGTTATTTCAAAAAAATGTAGTATGTAATTAATACATTTTTCTATCTTATGATACAATGATGTTGATGGGGTGCTAGATTAACAACTAATTAGAGTATGCTGAAATCTAAATAATGTATCTGCCTGAAGTGTGATCTTAAATCACACTTCAGTATACTTAATAATTTTGGTTAACTAAATGATTGAATTTTACATCTCTTAAATTGTAAGTGCTGTTAATACTTAACACGATCAATGAGTCATGTTTGACATAGCAAAAATAAATAGGAATTTTTTTGAACCCAGCTTTGAAAACCTATAGGTAGAGAGCTTATTTTAAGCCAAGACTCAAACAAATAAATGTTTTGATCTCATTACTTATAAATGATGCGCTCTTGGGTTAAAAGTTACCATTCATGTGAAACAAAACAAACATTATTGCTTAATTTACATGCCAGTATCCCAAGCTTGTAAACACAAAAACTGTGAAGTTTTTGATGTTCTTTGAGCTTGCTTGATTGCTTGTTTCATTATCTGGCTAGATAACACCATCAGTATTAGTGAGTGTGGAGTTTACTCTCTGTTTACAAAGCACAGCTTCCCACGCTAGTGTTGGTGGAGGTTTGGTTTTCTCCTTGATAGTTCCTTGATTAGGGTGTCATTCTCTTCCATTGGATTATTCACAGTCATTTTCAATCTGTTTAGGATAACTTGGCCTATTTAACTTTCAGAATCTGAATAGGATTGCTGATTATTTGCCAAAAACTATTTTCCTACCAGCCTATATAAAATATCATTTCTAAAAAAGAATTAACTTTTGACTTGCTTTTTACCTGACAATTGAAACAATCCATACTGTCAAATGATGGCAAAAATGAGACTCCCATTCTGTATTGAAGGAAGGTCACACACTGGGATAAAATTGATATAAAAATGGATGTAAGGTTAAAATATGTGAATCAGCCAATGTCAAGAGATTATGATGTTATAATTGTGTTTTCTTATAATATTACCAAGACTACGTAATTACTTAAAAGCAATTAGATAAAATTAAAATATTGCTACAGGTTTCCAACTAGTGCTTTGATGCTGGCCTATGGCCCATGTAAGGGAAACCTTATCTCGCCTTTTGACCCCTTGCCTGCACTTTGTTGTCTGTCCTTACATTTCTTCTGTAATTCCTTGTTCATCATATATATCATGGATTGCCTTTTAAATTCTTAAAACTTACATTTTAAGCTCCATTCAAACTGAAATTGTATAGTTGTTTACCATAAGGTGAACAGAAAATATTTTTCTAATAGACACACTTGCTTTAAATGCTAGTTTTTAAGACTAAATTTGAACTTTACTTTCGACCTGGTGTGAAATTTAGTATTAGGCAGCTGTGTCCATGGGAGGTCAAAATGGTAATTATGGTAGTGCAACAGAACTACCATGTGGCATATGTACAAGACGGACAAAGCTTCAATGGCAGTGCTATCACTACCATCTTGCCTCTTTTAACCCACACTTAGGATGCTCTTAATATAGTGGATGACCCCCACATACATCATAAGTTTCATGGAAGATAAGTGAAATTTATAAAAGGGTAAACAGAAATGAAATATACGTATTTTATAATACATTAGAGCCAACATGACAACAGATTAACCATGTTTATGGTAATAGACATCAATAAAAATCCTCTAAGAAATAGGGTAGTATGATTTATTGCCCAAAGCAATTCAACTACAAATATCTGGATTAAATGCAGAACATGGGAGTAGTTTCACCTATGGTTTTTATATTTGTTGGCACAAATATAACCAATATGAATGTGACAAGAGCAACTTGTGAAAGTACAGCATGTATAAGATTAAAAAGGTTAACAAATGGTTAAATAGGGTGTGATGTCTCATATGCTGTTTTAATATATTCATGGGTAAACATAAAAACTGCTTATGACAATAGAAGTTTGTTGGTGGAAATGGGATTGTAGTTTCATATGCAGATGATAATACATTGTTGTGTGATAATCTGAATGATTTGCAGTGAAAGATATGATTTGATAAAGCATATAGATATAAAAAATTAATGTATAGAAGATGAGGGAAGTTATACATAAATGATGAAAACTTGACAAATAAGTGAATTCGTACATTATAGTATAATGTGTACAAAAATGGTGAAATAAATGGGGATTCATGCGAGTAAATTTCAATAGAGTATTTGCAAATCCTGATAGAAAAATAGCAAATAATGGTTGATTTATTGCATGACATGAATGATGGAAGAAGCAAAGCTGATTGTATGCTTCTGCTCACTTTGTTATATGGAAGTAAAAACCAAATGTTAGTGGAGACACAAAAATATGCTGAACGAAATATGGGTTTACTCAAAAAGTATTAAAGCAAGAAAGAGCAGTGCGAATGTTGCCCAAGTGTTGAATATAATTGCATGCAATTGAACAAAATACAAAAATGAGTGAGCTATGAAATAAACAATAGAGGCATTTGGTCATATACAGAGAATAAATGAAGTAAATATCAATAACGTAACATTTTGAAAATGAGAAGTTTAAATGAATAAAACAATGTATTTTAATCTCTCATCTCATTCCTTTGTTTTAATACTTATTTTTTCCTCTTCTGTGTTTGGCATAAGATTTATTTATACCAAAAGGGAATATGGTTTAATGTTACACCTGAAGAATATATGATGCATTCTTAATTCAGAACTAAGATAATTATATCTCTTATGTGCTAATGGAATAGTAACCAGCAGAACATGGTCAAATAGCCTTACTTTACTTAGTTTTATTAAAGATATATTAATATGATAAAGCATATATCTCCCAAGTTCTACCTCCAAACAATATACTGAAAACAAGTGAAATTTTGAAACCACATTTATTTTAATACAAAATGTGTTGAACCATTACAGAAGTAACCTTAACTGTGTATCTTCACATGCATGGATAATGTTCACATCTCCATTTAATTGTAACCTTATACTGGTCTCCAATACTGTTGGAAAATCTTGGTAGAAAATTTCTCTTTTGTGCTTTTTCAATTAGTACTTTATAATTATTTCATTTTTGGACTGCTAATGAGGTGAATATTGCAAACTGTGCTTTGCATAAATAGTATATGCATCAAAATTGCAAATATATTTTGATTTCAAATATCGGATGTACTCTCAAGCACAAATGCTGTGTAATTTCTGTACTTTTGAGTAAGGCATTTATCATTCTTGCAATAAAACTGAAGTATCACACTGTAATAAACCTTAGCACATGATCTGAAGAACTGCAGCGAGAAAAGTAAAACCTTTATTTTCCCAAATTTGAATTTATATGCATTTTGATAGATGCTTTAAAATACCAAGCACCTTATTGGCTTATGTACTTCTTACACAGTACAACCAAAACATTTTTATTTATAACACCTAGTTGCATATAGCATCTACACTTTAAGTGTATGTACAAATTCAACAAAATATCTACATATAAAAGCTTACTTAAAATTAAAACTTGATGCAAGTTATGAAAAACCAATTTATTGGCAAATGAAACTGAGCATTCCTTCAACCATAGGTTGTTATATAAAATTTTATATTTGGAGGTAAATCTTTTCAATGATTATCTGTGTGTGTGTGTTTTATGAGAGGGAATTTGTAATTAATATATGAGGCCATTTAAAAAACAAACTCGGCATTTTTTAAATGATTTAGCTCTTGTGCAGCATTCTATACCCTGTTTCATGCCAAGCACTCTGGTAAAAGCTATATTCTGGTTTTCTGACTGAGACAGAACTGTACAATTGTGACCATGCTGTATTAGTACATTACTTTGAGAATATCTGTATCTAAATTACCAAAGTATACCAACTCAGCATTTTTGTATAAATCACATAAGGCTATGGAAATGTAAGTTGTATTCTATAGTTCATCTCCATAAATAAAGAAATATTAATGAGTTTTAATGTAGCTTAAATACAGACTGTGCCTAATCAAAACAACATATCTGGGTATTTGAAAATGATTGAATTACTTTGGCAATTAATCACACACTATTAAGCCAACTGAGTTGGACCAAATACATTGGGAAAAATTATGCAAGCACTCTTTCTGCATCTGTTTGGTGTTTGTTTAAATGTTTACCATGTTCAGAAAAGTTCCTGGTGGATGATGCCGGTTATACTACATGATGAAATGCACATTATTTAAATGTACTGAATATATTCTGCCATGTATATTTCTGGAATAACTGTTTTCTAATTTGAAAATTTTACATCCATAAGTATACAACTCCAAAATGAATTAAAACATAAAACCGAAATGTGTACTAAGTTTCAAAAATAGAACACTATGGTGCTGTAATACTTTGTAATTAAAAAGCTTGTAAAATAAGAGAAGCCAAAAGCAGGTGTCAGAATCTCAGTTAGCATCAGGAAATGTAAGTGTGATACTTAAAGTCATTTTCAATCATATACGATACATCCTGCTCCTAACTGTCTTGCAAAACAGACATAATGACATTAAGCTAGACATGAAGTCACCAATTTCACAACAATGTCCACAAAGACATTGAAGTTCTATATACTACTATAACACTCTGACAATGAAAATGAACTTCAGGGTTTTAGTTGAAGACTGTTTAACCAATTATGAAAAATCATTTCCACTGGCATAACTGGTTTCATTTGTGATATATGCAACACTTTGCATGCATTATACTGCAGCTGCAGTATTAACTGATGTTCCTCATCTTGACATCTTTATAAACAAATGCTGTGCAAAATGCTTCAAGTTCTGCATTCTGATTTAGATTTACTTTTGTTATAAACTCTAGCAGTTTCATCTATGCACTTATCGGAAAAAAAATGTTTCATGTCTGTAATTTGGGCAAGAAGTATAAATGTAATGCAGATGTTGATGTGGGACAGTTTCTTTAATTAGACAAAAGAATTCATTGCATTAACTGGGGAAGGAGCTTCAGAACTCTCATTTCCTTCTGCGGGTTCTTTCTCTTTTTTGCCACTATATTGTCCAATAAAGGAGCCATCCTCATTGAACTGGCCATTGACTCCTTCTCCATAGTCAACTAAACTATCATCACTGTCTTCCTTTTTCACAGTCCTGTCTGAGGGTGACCTGCTTCCTTTTTTCAAAGGCTTGTGGTCATCAGCATCACTGAAAAAAAGAAGCCATTTTTTAAAAACAAGCGTAGCAAATATACTTTCTATAGAAAGTACAAAATGATGCATATCGATTTTTGGCAACATTTAGGTATTACATAATAAAGACATATTAATACAGTGCAATTGGCATGGGTATATGGTGCAATCACAGTTTAAAATTAAACATTTCCTGTAGCAGAACACCATTTTTCTGACTATATGTGGCTTTTCAGTGAAAAACAAAAAAATCAGCTCCAAATTTTAAAACAAGAATAAAAAAACACAAGCATTAGATATGGCCTTTTGGTCTTCAAATACAAAAGTTATGGTGTGCACTGAAATTAGTTTGTTCAATTTCTTAATTTTTAATTCCTAAATATGAATGAGGAATGAATTTGATGAAATGAAAAACATTTGTTTCCTTCATTAGGAGAATGTAATAAATAATGTAGTTGAAGTAATATGTTATACATACCAGGTTTGAAATATTTAACCTTACCTTTCAAGCGACCAATATATTTCATTAAAAGGGTACAGAAGAAACAAATGAAAATACCCTAAGAAGAAAAGCAGAATCTGTATCCTGACAGTGATCAATATTTAATTGAATCAGAACCAGAACTCAATCACACATTTAAATGTTTAGTTGCACAGAATGAATATTTTTTATAAACAGCTATTGCGAGGTATGGATAAAGTGACAAGTGTATCTAATGCCACTGAAGAATATGCATAATTGTATAAAAATATATATTTTGCTGCCTGATGTGATGGAATATGCACCTGCAGCAGCAGAGGGGAAGGATTTTGCCAGAACTTTCATAGAAAGAGACTATGCAGGATGAAGGAGGGAGAAGGAGGTTCAGGGCCTAGAATCTTCCAGAATATATTTAATAGCTTAGAAAGTGATAACTTTAGTTTTGCAAAATTCTTTTGATTAGGTGCAAGCAAATAAAGGTTGGACTCAGTTGATCTCACTGTCTTGTCTCTTTGCTTGGGATTGACATGCATATACAGTACAATCTGTTGAAATTCTAACTTATGAGAATGCATAAACGGTGTACATAGCAGGTCCCAATTTTAATGATTACCTATGTAATCTGTTAATCTGTCATGCAGGCATGTGAAGTGTCTGTTCTTACCTTAATCCAAGGCAAGTGATTCAAAAAAAAATGTGGTGCAAGAGAAGTGCTGCCTTGGTGACATTTTTTTACAAGGATACAACTGTATACTACCTTTAAAATTTAGAATTCATTTGTATAAAAATGGATCTCTTTGCTACTTTCATATCCTTAAAATAACTAGATATGTTGGTGAATTTATTATTTTCCAAATCATTATGTTACATTGTTAAGAAATATTTGGATTTTTTTTTGCATGTGCTACTATAGAGGTGCAGGTTTCAACACTGTTGGGTAATGAATTAATTCTAAGAGTATCCATGAAACATGGTGAACCTTTTGAGTGTTTTGCCAACACCTGGTATCTTTATTTTTTTCTATTTCTGTACAAAATGCACACTATTGTCTATGGTAGGACTATCTTTTTAATTTTTTAATATAATTATTGTACTACCACTTGTTTGCTGGTATCTACAAGTAGCTATTATTAGATATTTCAATATTTCATAAAATGCTCAATATGAAATATATTTGGTAGAGCCCTTTGGTTGAAATTTAGGATTTATTTAAATACATACAAACATATATATGTAAATATATATACAGTGGTGCCTTACAAGACGAGATTAATCCGTTCCGGAAGAACGCTCTTAGCACGAAATGCTCGCAAAGAGAAACTCAGTTTTCCATAGGAAACAATGGAAAGTCAGATAATCCGTTCCACGCCCCCAAAAATATTCACCAAAAAATCATTTT
>JANHZU010007581.1:89117-101204 GCA_032468055.1 Acrochordus granulatus | reverse complement strand
CACAATCCAAAAGCTACATATGTCTTTAAAAGGGCTAATAATCTGCTAATTTGCTTCTTGAGAAATAATTAATTCATTCAGTCCTGTTGTTTCTGTACCATCAAAGTGTCTTCTAGGGGGAAACATGCTGTGTCAAACAAGAGTGTTTGAAACAGGGGTGTCCAACCTTGGCAACTTTAAGATGTGTGGACTTCAGCTCTCAGAATTCCTCAGCCAGCTATGCTTAAAGTTGCCAAGGCTGAACATGTCTGGTTTAAAGTTTTAGTAAGTGCTTTTGGCAGAAATCCTAAGATAATACAGGAAGTTCAGGCTCTATGTATGTACAGAATTATACAGTACATGTGTTACTTTTACAAAATTTGCACCGTTAATTCCGTGCCCTAAAAAGCAAAACTAACTATAGAAAAGCAGGTCAATACTGGATCTTTTTCTATTATTTCAAAATTAGTTAATATAACAGCATTTAAAAGAATTCAATGAAATGTCTTCTTACTGCCTGCCACACCATATTCAACATAAACGTTCTCATGAACTGGGCCCTCATATTCCCAACTGATATTGGCATAAGTTTCAGCAGCTGCTGCCGTAACATTTTTGATCCTTGGGTATACTGGCTGCACTGAATATACAAGGAAAAAAAAAACAGTGAAATATTAAAGGCTGCATGTATTCAACACAGTACAACTTCATTTTTCTGAGTTTTATAAAACAGAGTGGGGAAAAAAAGTTTATTGTGAATTCTCTATTTAGAAATTCTGCTTATGCACAATCAAAACTATGTATCTCATCTTAGTTACCAAACATGGTCCTCCCTCCTGCAAATGGCATCATGGAGACAAACTTTGCCTCTGCTCTAAAATGAGTTTATATTCTTGGACAGAATAAGCCCCTGACATTATCTGATATGATGTATATACCTGTATACGTGTGCATGCATGTGATTTTGCCAATGTGTGTAGTATCTGTGTGTTTATTTGCTGACTCTAGAATTACTGACATTACAAAATGGAATATTCAGTGTCCAAAATCTTTTTCCCAGTAGACTAGGATGCAATAGCCTGTAGAAAAGCTGTGCAACCTTGTACTTTGTCAAAAAGTTTTACTGCTGACATCATTGTGAAATTATGGACAAATAAATTATCAAGCAATCTGAGATCATGATGTAAAATATGGACTGTTGGACTGAGTGAAATATAAATTGTAGTGAATAAAAATGTAAAACCCCAAGTCATATTAATCTTATTCCATGCACGAGCTGTTGCTATAGATACTGAAAACAACAGTTAATAGCCTTACATTGTAATCTGCAAGAACTATAAAGAAAGGAAGTCCATTTAATGCATCTTTCTCCCTTCTTTAACATACTGGGAGGGAGGGAAGGAGGCTAAGAAGGAAAAAAATTTGGAAATAAAAGACATGCTCTTTTAATTTTAGCTGTTTTAATAAGAGGACCATATCTGGTAGCAATGAAAGGTAATTACTGAACATCTATTCCATTCTGAATTGCTGGATAATTAGTAACTCCAGGATTAGTTAACACAGTATATATGATATAACTGTTATTAACTAAATATAACTAACACCTTCAATATAACATATATATATATTAAATAATATATATTATTATTGATATATAATATATATTTAATGAGATATTGACAGATAATTAAGCAAAGAATTGAACTGAACATTTTTTAATCTATTAGCCAATTAAATGGGATAGCTATTCCTAAAATACAGATTGCAAAGTGGAGGATTTTACACATTTATGAAAAAAAATGTGCACACATTTTTCTATAGTTTCATGCAATTTTGTAATTTCAAAATTTCCTTGTAAAATGGTACATTCCAGCTGTTTCTATGGAATATTATTTTGATAAAGTAAATAGTAATACCCTTATAAAATGTTGAAGGTACAGTATGCATGACAGATGAGCTTTCAAAAGGGTTTTCTGAATATCCTTCATCCAACCAAGCAGCAAAAAAGAAAAAAAAGAGGAAAAAACATTGACATGGTAAATATGTTTTGAAGACCACACTGCTGTCTGCTTTGTCCTTTAAGTAAACAGCACAAATAGATCCATGGATTTCCATAAAATGTGACAACAGAATGATAAATAACAAACTGAAAACAGGAATTAATTTTACAAACTTCTGAACAGACACTTGCCATCTAGCATGCACTGCATGGAATTGTCTGATCCTACGCTGTGCAGCTCCTTTTACTTTACAAAAAATTCCTCAGTGAATCCCATTCTAGACAAGAAAAACAATTTGTAGTGCATTTAGGGAGAAGTGAAAACCAAATAACAATACCGCACACTTGAATTGCAGCTTAACTATTGATAGGAGGATAGACTTTTCTCTATCTACTTTCAAGGATATCGTCTTAACAGTCAAGTGGAAAAAAACAGTTTGGTCTGGTTATTTATAAAATTAATAAAGCTGGGATTTAAAAAAAAGTATTTTACTAGTGGCAGCTGCTCTGTTGCCTAACAGCATCCCTGATTAAATTGACAAAATATTATCTCTCGGTCCTTGGGAATCTTCAATATCCATGTTGTAGTTACATGATTTATTGCCTTCATGGGCTGTGCCCAGATTGTTTCAGAATCTACCCATGAGATAATTTACGTCGTTATACACTTAATCTTGCTTTTAACCTGGAAGGGATTCCAAACCTGGTTTCTAGATCTGGTTTTCTGGCCACAGATGTAACAACTTCTGTAAACAAGATTTGCGCAGCAAATTGCCCTCTGTAGGGGACAAAGGCCAGCTTAGATTGCTCCACCCATAGCAGTTAATGGACCAAGTTGGATTTTGTAGAGTTTTAGTAAATGTTTTATTGAATATGACCAACCATTCCATCAGTGGCTTTTTCCTGAGCACTTGTGGTGATTCCTAAGTATCTTATGCCTCATGTCAAAGCCAATAAAAACCCACTGTAGCAGAGATTAAGGAATGAATGTAATTAGATACCATCTAGACACCATTACAAAGTCTACACTATGATAAAAATTATGGAGAAAAGGGAATGGTGAGTTTTCTTCTGATTGCATTTGTAAAGAACCAGCCAGTGGAGTTTTTTAGGATTGCTGAACAGATGAAAGAGCCTTTGACTGGCCCTAATGTGGGCTTCCACTGTGAAGAGGTTGCATGATTTTTCAGATATCATTTTTCAGAGTCCTATCAAGCCTGATGGTACTTTGAGCATTACTGTACCTAATATATCCAGTACACTAATAACATTTTTGACCCAGTAGAGTACCATTTTTGACCCAATCTGCAGCAGATTATTTCCCATCACTATAAAGGAAACAGCACTAAAATTGTTCCTAGGAAAAAATCTCCATATGTGTTGTGTTTTAACAGTTTTAAGCTAATGTCCAGTATTTCATACAAAATCAAGCTGAGAGAGCAATGGTGTTCCCAATCTATGAATGTCAGAAGAATTTCATTCAAGAGTTATTATAGAGTTGTTGAAGGACTAGACTTCAGAAAGAACATTCTTCTTTCTTAGAAGCTTTTGAATAATACCCTTCAGTTTTTCCCTTTTAACCAGTTACCAACTTCAAGTGATTTGAGTATGCATGGCATAGAACAATGCCCAATAAAGTACAAGATGAAGAAAGAATAAGGGATTTTTATTTTAAGAAAGGAAACAAAAGAAATGGGTTGATTCTAATTTTGACATGCTGATTTTAGCCTTAAGAAATAATTAACCTGAGCAAACAAAACGACAGAGGGACAGAGTGGGAGTAAAATTACTAAAGAGCTCAGCACAAGCATCATGAAAAAAAAAATAAATCAGTTGTTCATGCCCTTGTCTCTACTTTCTTGCCATCTTTATTTTACTGGTTCCAATTCCTCTACTATCTGGATATTACAATGCTTTGTTAAACATTATAACTCAACTCAAAATAATTCATTATTTTAGAATTTTTAAAGCTTACTGTTTTATCTATTATATAACAGTATATTAGTACAGGAAGAAATATTGAAAGAATTATACATGCCATGAGATCACTTTCTTATTATCGACTATTAAACTTCATATCTACAACATTTAATGCCAATGAAATAATTAATACTTTGGATAAACAAGCAAAATGTTAGCAATACTTATTCTGTTTAAATAATATTTTCTAACTGACTGTTGCACAGAAATTTAGCATCCAATTTTAAACTCTGAAGTGGAACAAGGCAGGCACATATGAATGAGCAATAAAGTAAGAAATCATTTAAGATGATGGAAATATACAAAGCATTTAAAACATTTCTATTAAGTTTCCTTTCTAGCAAACGCTTTATTTATGCATTTATTCCTTTCCTCTTTTCCTGGCACCTATCTATGCTTCCTCTGGATCTGCTCTAAACATTTCTCTACGTTTCAGAACTGATTTTTGAGCCTACAGAAAGAGCTAGAAGAAATAGAAGTTCCACTGATGGAAAAGATTAACGGAACAGGTTAAGGGTTTCTTTCTGTTATGTTGCTATTTAAAAGAGAAGGCAAAAAAATGCGTGCAATATCAACTACCACTTCAAAGGAAAAAAGATACAATTCAGCAAAGCGTTGCTATATTTTTTTGTTAATTATATCTTAGTGAAATACTTCAGGAAATAAACTCAACCACCAAAGTATGTAGCACATTCATTAGTAAGAAAAAATATAATTAATGAGCAGCTTAGGTTCTTCTTGGAACACCAAAATGTAATTCTACAAGTAACAATCCTATACCTGTTTGACTGGTACAGTACTCTGAAAAAGCAATAGACCGAAGAACTTGTTGCCTCCTGACAATGAGTGCTGAACTACAACAGCAATTTAATTCAGCAAGGTGAGAAACATGAATTGTAGGTCAACAACCCTAGAATATTATATGAATAAGAAAATGCTGCTTGTAGCAATTGCCATCCTTGGTTAATCTGGAAATTCCATAATCTTAGAAACAAATGGCCATCCCATACTATCCAATCAGTGTAACCAGAGCAAAGGGAAACAGTGACTGTCAGTTTGTGCTTTCCACAAATTGCTTTGTGCAGCATATGGAAAAGATAGGTAGCATTACATATAGCCCATAGAATATGAATGATAACTTCATGGCTGGCAATGATAGCAGTATGACTATAAATGTCATAAAGGAAAATTTATTCCAATTCTTATGTAGCAATCAACAGGACAATTTGGTCTTGTCAACCTTATCAATTAAATTATTTTGATAAATAATGAGGAAAAAATGAATGAGGCAGCATATATAGTTCTGTTTTTTGAACCAGAAAGGCAAACTTTATTAAATTAAGAGACAAATCCTTCATAAATACTATACTTTCTTCTAACGATCTTATTTATAGAACTCTACTTTTTTTTATCACCACCTGCTATTTTCAATATAGAAATCTGGGAAAAAAATTCACACAATACATACTACTTTTCCTTGCAATTATATCTAAGGAATAAGAGCATAATATAAAAGAAACTCGATAACTACGTTATTAGATAAACAAAAGGACTATCAATTTATAGTATTAATCTACTCATTAATATTAAAGCAGGAAAGCAAGCAATTAAGTGAAAAAGTATTGGAATTAGAGAAAAAGAAATTAAACACTCATTGATTGGCAACAGCGAGTTTAGAAACAAAAATAAAGTTAGTAGGATTTAGGCTACCACTCTTTAAAAGATTTAGTTTTTTAATAAAGCATTTCTTAAATACTTAGCATTCAGTCTTACAAAATGGATACATAATTAGCAACTCTCTCTCTCAAACTGAAGGTAATGGAACTTACATGAACAGAAGACAAGTAAGAATTTGTTCTACAAAACAATAATACTCTAGCACAGGATGTGTAAATTCTATGCCAGTTTTAGGAGTCTTATACTTAACAAGCTATTTGAGTTTGGTCCTATTGAATACCAGAGCCACTTCTTTTCTATATTTACCCATGTGATGAGGTTTTTGAATCATGTATTCTCTGCTGCACATGTGATATTACAAAAATGTTTTACTGAGCTTCTTCATGGACTGGTTTCTTGCCATTGTTCAGGATCTTAAGAACTAATCTTGGTTTTAATTCCTATTGTGTGATAGAGGGTTAGTGAGGAGCCCTGATTTATTTAGTTTGTTTAAAATTAGAATTCTTAAATTTATTAACATTTATTTTATTTTTTAAATCAAAGTATTCATCCATTGGTTGAATACAATTGGTAGTTACTTGGGGATTTGCAATTTTTTTATCACTGTAGTTAATAATCTTAAAATTAATGTAATCCAATTTAAACTAAGTGATAAAACAGTGAGGAAACACTCAGATCCAGCATCCTAACTGAGTACACTAAAACGTGTTCCAGTGATTGATATTTCTTCCCACAAGGAAGATTTATTATTGCTGGACAAAGGAAATGGGATTGTGAAACAAACAAAACTCAAAGATTTTATATTAGCCTTCATTTATGTTGCAGACATTCCCTGAATAATGCAGTGTTCATTTTGATTGTTGATATACTGTTACTAACTATTTGTATTATACAGCAGTTCAGATTTCAAAGCAAAAAGGTGATTTGGAGCAGAGTGAAGGTTCATATAGTAAAAGAGTTGTTTCAGAGGCTAGTGGTAGGGCACCAGACTAGAAACCAGGGGACTGTAAGTTCTGGTCCTACCTTAGGGACGAAAACCCAGTTGGGCGACTTTGGGCTAGTCACTCTCATTCACTTCACAGGGTTGTTGGGAAAATAGGAGGAGGAAGGAGTATTAGTATATTTTCTGTGAGCTATTTATTTATAATAAAAAATAAAGGTGGGACATAAAGTCTGAAAAACCTCCTGGCAAATACTTTAAAGAATATCAGACAGATACCACTTATGAATTCGAAAGCACCATTCAGCCTTTGAATCAATAGTGCTGCAGACTCCTAGAATATATCATAAGAAGCTATTTGTACTTGGTATTCAAAATTAAAAAACTACTTTCACCTCACATAGATTTATATTTGTTATAGTTATAAGAAGATTATTATAGCATTTTCATATGACGTTCCTATTGCAATAAATAACATTTTGGAAAGCTTAATTAAAAATTAAGATATACTAATATTTTAAGTGTACAAAAAGTTTGTAAAAGTAAATAGATTATTTCCCAGTGTATAGAGTTTTATTCTTAGAAAATTTTATTCCTAGAAAACTTGAAGTTCACCCTAAGTCATGGAAGCCACCTAGGTAACCTTAGACCAGTCACTCTGTAAGCCCTTCCCACCTCACTGGGTTGTTTTGGGGAAATCAGGAACATTACGTATACTGTCTTGAATTACACAAATAAAGGTGGGGTTTATTCAAAGAACATAAATATTTTTAAATTATCTTCTGTATACATACCCATCTTACCTCCATTCATAATTATTACTGCTTCTTCTGTTATTTGACTTCCAGATCCAACTGACGTTTGTGCATAAAAATAAAACTTGTATCGAGTGCTGTAATTCAGGTTGTTTAAAATCAAGCTGGTCTCATTGGCTGGAATATTGATTTCTTCCAAGTGACCTAATTCATGAGTACTATTAACTGTTGTTGTTATATAAAATAAAAAAATGGTTAATTTGGAATCCTCTTTTGTATTTAACTACTATGAATCCAAAAATTTATGTAAGTTGCTGAATCCTACTATTGCCATGGTGCATTAGCACTATTCAGAGAGTATATAGTTTGAATGAATGTGTGGCATAGGCAGAATAATTCTGCTTCTTAAGTCAAGCAAAGATTTTGTTTATAGTTAAGCTGCCCTGTAATTCTATATGTATAAATTTCAGAGTCCTACAAAGTCCTAATTTTCAAAGTAAAGTGTACAAGTAGTTTTCTAACATCTTAATGAACGCTATTACATCACTTAAGATACAATGCAGATTAGCAGCACCAAATATCTATGTTCACTGAGCAAACATTGTACTGTCTGGCATTTTCTGCACCTTTTGTCCCCAAGATACAATGCATATTTTATTTTGAAGCAGAGAAAAGACATAGTTTAGTTTCTACAATAAAATACTGTGCTATCTGCCTTCTATGTATTTTGCATAGAAATAATACGGAGCAGAACACTATGAAAATACAATTTAATGCTGTTCACTTCTAGTCCTTAAAAACTGCTTCCTAGAGAAAAAGTATTAACCAATCAATCTAAAAAGGATTCAATCATTCAATAAAGTTATACTTTGAGTTATTTTTATGATTTACTTACTTGGTTGAAACTTTAATGTGTATCCCACCAAAACACCATTTGGATGAGAAGGTGGACCCCATTCCAAAGTAAGAGAGTCCAGATTTTGATTAGTAATTTTCAAAAAAGAGGGTGCACTGGGAACTTTAAGGAGCGTAAAAAAATAAGGTTAAATTAATCCTAATAAAACTCAAATGGTATATAAATATTTTATTTAATATTTTAATGTTTCTTTTAAATTTTCAGCACATTTTATTTGATAAATCAATCGTTGGAAAGTCACTATCACTGCTGATGTATTTCTGAATATATGTGGCTGGACTGCCATCTGCCAAAGTCATCTAACAGTGTTTTATTCTCCTGGTCTGACTACAATTAAAATTACTATTGTTAATTTCTCTCTTCATATTTCCATTCCTTAGTACCCCAGAAGCACAAAGTATATTATGCGTGGCAGATATAATAAACTGACTACTATGACTTAATCCTATTCATATGCTTCCCCAATACAACTTCAACAACATAGCCATTACTTGTAAACATTTAATATCACTTTCCTATATGTTAGTTCTATCCATATTTTTATATCCCATTTACTTCTAAATAAGTATGCTAAAAATCAGAGACAAATTTATTTTTTTAATATCAATATATGCTACTTTAAGCAAAATGATCAGGTAACACTGTACTTACAATATTAAATGTTAATATCCGAGTTGCTCAATTACATACCTCCTTCTGGAGTTTTAAATGTTTCATCTGGGCTTGGTGGTCCTTCTCCTTTTCCATTAAATACTCTTACATTTAGTTTATATGAACTATAAGGTTCCAGCCCTGGCACCATTCCTTGTGTTCTATTTCCACTGAAAGTTAACATTCTTTTTTCCACATGCCGCTTAATTTTTCCAGATAAATGTTTTACTTTCCAATAGTAAATCTAAATAAACATGCATGCATGTTTTAAACATGAATTTATCTTGTTCTGAATTTGTATTATGATCACTGATACAACCTAAATGTATTTTGAGACAAGCAATTTAGCATGACACAATATTTTAAAAAATAAGCATTTAAAATAATTCAGTTAATGTGAATCCATTGATTTCTTCTCTAGACCTGACTATCCAGTTGAATGATCTTAAAATATCTGTACAAAGCTGTATCAAATCCTTAATATATTTAATTTATTAACACATTATGGAACTGTGGTATTAGATTCAAATAAACAGCTTTCAAATCAGGAAATCATTAGCTGTTTCTGATTTAGACTGTTTCTTAGTACAATCTATTTCACAGGTTTGTGAAAAGTTAGAGAGAGAATACTATAAGAATTCTTGAGAAAAGGCTAGTTTAAATTAAATATGCAAACAATTATACATATAAATTTTATTGAACTTTTATACAACTTCAACCCAAGACTAAGTCTTGGTATAAGACAGTATATAGAATTTACATTACACACTTTAAAAAAGTACTTAAAGGTTAATATTAACAGCAGTTAGGCTAAAAACTGTTTCTTACAAATATTAATTAATAGTCACCCTTATAGACAGAAAAACAAAATAGCAAAAGCAGTTACTTACAATATAGCATCGCAATAATTAAAACAAGTTAATAAATAAGAAAAGTTTTTATCCAAATACAGTCTGTGAATATTTTTATCCTAAATGCTGTTTAAGAAGTTACTATGATTAACTTACTTTGTACCCCTGAAGATGACCACGGACAAACTTTAATGGAACTGGATCCCATTGCACCTTTACTAATGTACTGTTTACAACTTGTACTTGTAAATTTCCTGGAGCATTCATTGGTACTGAGAAAGGACAAATGCAACAAATCTGAGTTTAGGGCTACTTGCATGTGTTTATAAACTATTGTGGATTTCATAAATGTAGAAAATTAAATCCAAATCTTTACATTTGTACCACAATATTTTACTGCTTAAAGCTTCAGAGAAGTGAAATAAAGCAAAAATTGTAATAAAAATTAAGTCAAAGTAAGAAACTTACAGTCTTCCCCAGAATATCCAATTACTATTATAGGCTCGGGTGCAGGTCCTAAGTCATTTAGTGACTGTACTTTTATCTCATAGGGAACAAAAGTTGGTGTATCAGCTACAATATATTTAGATACATTTGCAACTGTAACAGATGTCCATTCATCTTCTCCATCGTTTTGCCGCCAACTGACTTTATACTGAAGTCCTGGACCATTGGACTGAAAATCTGTTAAAGGCTAACATGAAAAATAACAAAGGTATGATTTTTAATTAACAGTAGAAAAGAAGATAAAGATAATATAAAGTTAGTAGTTTTGTTCTGAAGATTGCAAGAAAATAGTGATTTAATCACAAATTGCTCTCATATTCATGCATGGCATACACTTTAAGGAGTTTTACTAATTTAAAGACTTTTTACCTTGCTCTTCAGTTTAAAAAAACTTCAACGTGGTGCTTACATGGGACAACGATAGGTGAAATGCCCTCTGGCATCCAATTTAAAAACATGCTATAAAAAGAAAGGGGACTGGAAAGGACTGAAAAGGAGGGGGGATGACAAATCAATAATTACTTGAATGTCTTTGAATTTCTATAATCTTGTACTTCATGAGTGGCAAAAGGAAAATAAAAGTACCCTAACAGAACAGACAATTTGTGATATAGTTGCCTTGCAGAATGACAAAGAATCATAAACTGAAGAGCTATGGATCGTATCTATTAGTTTTAAAATATACATCATATAAGCTGTGTCTTATTCATTTACTGACCAAAGTTGTTCTTTTGTTTATAGCATTATCACTATAAATTAGTTTTGGAATCAAACTAATTTTAAACCCCTTTGACATATTATACTGCATTGCTTTATAGCAAATTATACAGCAGTACCTTCAGACAATTCAAGCACCACAGATTCAGTGAAGTTAATGGCATTTCAGTGGGGTTCTTATACAACAGTAAGTCAATCTTTAAAAAATATTTGTTGTTTTTGTGAGCTTTTTGCCATACATTTGGGAAAAGGGGATACCAGTCATATTTATTTCAGTATTTATGTTTTAAAAAGCTTACCTTCCAAGTAATCACCAAATTATTAGGTTCTGTTCCACTCCCTTGAGTGCTAATAGGATTGTCATCTGGCTCTGGAAATTTAAATTTTTATATTTAAGTAAACCTTAAACCACAATACTTGAATGCTATTAATATTCTAAGCAAATATGTGGTGCTTATTTACTTGAAGGTTTTGTAAAATAATGTTCAGAAACTTCACTTGGTTGGCTCCTTCCAATTTCATTGACAGCTATTACACGAAATGAATAATTCACATATGGTGATAACTTTAACTTTACAGTTGTGGACACACTAGGAACTTCCATTTGGTAATTCCATATTCCTGGTTCACGCAAAGCATCTTCATATTCAATAATAAACCCTATAAAAAAGTGAAAGTAAATTTGCTTTTTAAAAATCCTTATTTTCCTCCTGTATAACAGGCCAAATACACTTTTTTGGAGGAAGTGTTATTATACCATATGAATGTCTGAAAATGAAAGATTCTGCAAACATTCCTTGAAAACAATAACACTTTCAAGAATTGGACCTTGCCATGGATTATAATAAAAACATGGCACAATATTTCTGGACAACAACAGTAAGTGAAAAACTGGATCAAAAAAGTAACAGATGTTTTGATACAGAAAAGTAGAGTAGCTACTAAATAGGTAGATTATATTATTAGGTAATATAAATAATAGGCGGTTTGCATTATTTTGCACTACAGTTCAGAACAAATTGCACTTTTCAGAAGGATATTTTATCAGTCGTTTAAATGAAATAATCAAACAAATACTATTTATTGTAAATAATAGAATGCTAATAAAATAAATT
>JANHZU010007581.1:78071-88223 GCA_032468055.1 Acrochordus granulatus | reverse complement strand
TGTTGAGGCTTAAAAAAATAAATCATTAGCTACATGATTGTTAAGCATGCTAAGACTGTTTATGTAAACTGCCTTGCTCTTATTTTGGCTCACACAGATTCAATGTTTTTAACTTCCTGAGAAAGAGGCTTCTTTTTTTCTACCTCTTTCAAAGTCAAAAATCTATTTTTGCTTAAAGTGTGAACGACTAGGAAAAGGACAACAAAATGGTGTTTTCTTAGAGAAGAAACAGATAGAAGACTGTGCCAGGACTGCCAGTGTTAAGTCTGGGAGTATGTTTTAAAACCCAACAGAAAAGAAGAAAAGTGATCTATATTCTTTATCCTAATTGTAATTCTAGTAAATAGTGACAGCCTATCAGTAGGATTCAGGGAAAGGAAAGCAATAAAATAAGTTATTCATTCTTTGTTAGATTCTTAAATACAAACAACTTTGAAAAGTGACAAACATTTGCAAAGAAAATAGTAAGAGATGTTCCAGTTACTGGGAGTTTCATCTGAAATATATTTAAAAGTGGTTGAATATGAAAATCTTACAAGTTTAGAAGGACGGTGCTGCGATTTATATTTTCCAAATACGAGAAATTAAATATTAAATTACAGCTTGAAGAGCTGGGATTCCCTAAAATTAAGCTAAATTTCTGATGTGTAACAAAGTCAGGTGAAGTATGTTTTTTTAATCAACCTGAATTTCTGGTGACTTCATATATACATCTAAACAATTTTCTTGGTATGATTTTTAGCACAAAAGAAGCTAAGCTGTTTTTTTTTTAAAAAAAGCCTATATAACTCTGATAATTATGAAGAATATATAAGCAATCCATAAGGTAAAACATTCTTTGCCTACCCTGTGCAACGATCAAACTGAAATGTGGCACCTATAACAAAAATTACGCCAAACTCATTCTAAATTGCTATGATCATGCTCAAAAATTATGAATCTATGATTAAAATTCTTAACAAATTAATACTGAAACTTTTGTTTCTTAATTAAGGAAAATAGTGCAAATGTATAAATCTTAAAGAATAAAATGGGCAATGAAAAGTCCAGGTCTGGCATAACAGTATATTTAATATAGCAGCATATGTAGATTTAATTTTAGGCAGAAAAATCTATTTTTAAAATCTTCCATTCAATAGCAATCAACTACTAACAGCCCATAAAAAAGATCCATATATATATATGGTGAAGAAATCACTGAGAAATTGGAAGATATTTTTTAAAACAATGCTCAACTTAAATTATAATTTTTTTAAAAAAAAACTATGTTCAAATTAAATTATAAAAAACAGCTGTATGTTACACAATTTTTACTAACTTGTTTGGGCAATTATTTGAGAAATTTAATCTAAATACAAGTATAATTTAACTGTAATAATGAAACAGTTTAAGCATTTCAGTCATAAATAATGGAAACACAATATTACATTTTCATCAGATTTAACATAAAATATATAATAAAACAAAAAGGAAAACAGCAAGTGTCAATCCGAAAGAAACAGAAAGTTTAGGAAGGCTTGGTATGGGATGCAAGCAAGACTTATTGTTCGTTTACCGTAAACAACAGGTGGAACTGTTGGAGGAGCTGGAAAAAAGGATATTTATAGAAACTATAAAACCTGTGGTAATAGTCAGAAAAAAACAACACTGATCATGTTATTATTACGATTTGTTATTGTAAACTTGTAATTATCTTATATACAAAAATGTAAGTGCCTAATACATAAAAACAACAAAAGCTTTTTTTATCTCAGTTCTAAATAACTGGAAGACAATTAATAAACTAGAGACTCATCATCTTGAAAGGGTTCATTTAGGCCATGGGTGTACAACCTTTTGGTTTGCCTGGGCCGCAATGAGTGAAAGGAATTGTCTTGGGTCTCATATAAAATATATAACATAGTTAATTTTTGAAAATAACAAGCTTCCTTTATTTTTTATATTTGTTATTGTAACATTAAAAAAGAGAGCCATATAAACATAAAACTACTAGGATATTCAAGTACTACACAATCAAGTCACGAACAATATTGCTAAAATCACATAATGATGTTTAAAGTTTATCATCTTGTTAGCTGCATTACTACCTGTCCAGGGCCACCTGTGGCTGATGGGCCGTGGGTTGGACATGTCTCAGATCATGCAGTCCAGCTGCCTGCACAATGCAGGAACTGTACTGAAGACAGATGTCTGTACAGCATCCCTCCAAACACTTCCATAAAAAAGAGCCCACTTTTTTGGTAACTGATTCCACTGTTGAAATGTTTCTACTGTTAAAAAAGTTTTTTTTCCTCATTTTCCAATTCACATTTGACTGGAATTTGCTTTTCTCGTATGTAAATCTGTGTCCACCCAAAATAGACACAGACAGAATAAGCCTTTTTGTGTGACATACTCTAAGGTAGCTGACAAGTGCTGTTATATGCCTCCCTTCACTCATCAGATATTCTCAAAACTAAATATATCCAGTTCAGCCCATTTCTGTTTATAGGGTAACTTCTGATAATTCTCACTGTATAATAAACCTCCATTTTTCTTAAGATTTTTTGAAGCATGCTGACCATAACTCAAAACTACTTTAAGTGGTATAACTAAAATAAAATAAAAATGAAGTAACTGTTCCTATAATTTGGGAATTAGGTTCTTTTGATGCTGCCTAATGTTCCAGATGTATTTTTTCTAGCCATGATTCACCAGTGGCTTATAATGTTTACAGTTAATTACTACACCAATATCTTTTTCAGAGATACCATCATAAAACCATGAATCTCCCATCTTATGTACATACATTTGATTTTTCTTATTTAAGTGAATAACTTTCCATCTTTTTCAACTAAATTTCATTCTGTAACTTTTAGCTTATTTTTCTAATTTCTGAAGATTTTTTTAAAAAATATTTCTTCTCTCCAGCTTACCTATCCCAGTTTTGTGTCATCTGCAATTTGATAAGCATTGCCTCAATTTTTTCAACTAGTTGTCAATGAAAACAGGCAAATTCTGCAAATTCTAAATATTTTAATCTTCAGAATAATCTAAGAACTAATAAAATGACTCATTTAAAATACTGAACCATAACAGGTATTTCTTTAGAGCAAACGGATATTTTGTTTTTGTTCTCTTACTTTTAAAATATTCCAAAACTGTAATAAAAAATTATAATTAAGCTAGAATAGCTTAAAACTAGTTAACAATTTCACAAAAAGACAACAGGTTGCTTAATGATTCCACATTAAGATAAATCTTACCTACAACGGTGAGTACAGCAGTCGCAGAAACACTATCCAATGTAGTATTAGCTGCACAAGTATATTCTCCACCATCTTTATCAGTGACATTCATAATGGTCAAGTTGTATTTACCTACAATAAACCTGTAAATTACAATATATTTATTTATTTATTGTAATAATTCTAAACATTTATTAAATGTAGCAAATCACAATAACATCTTAATATAGAGATACTTGTAACTTAACAGCAATTAAAGAAAGAATCGGAAAGAGAAACCATATTGGATAATAACACTCAATTACAAAAAGTGAAAGAAGACACAGTGGAATTATGGAATCAGAACAATGGCAAAACAACAAATGTAGATAATTTTAATTTATTTATAACAATTTTTTTTGGCCATTTAAGAATTTTCTGATGAACTGTGATAGATTTCTGGAAGCATTAAAGTTTAAATATTGCAAAACAAATTCAACACAAGTATATGCTGAAATATTAAATTTAATAAATACATTTAATAAATAGATATGCATTTCAGAGACATTGCTCAAACCAAAACACTAGGAAATGACATAAAATAACAGAAGCATTTGCTGGGGTTGTATGCCAAATAAAAAAGCAGTGTAGTAACACCAGCTCCATTCCTTTTTTATGTGTGTCACCACATCACACATGTATGAAATAAGTGAAATTTGCATCAATATGGCACAATGCTGCTTTTACAATTTTGATGAAAACATCAGAATCTGCTATTGACTTAGTAACTTTAGCATTAGGCTTAATCATTATACCATTTCTTTTCTCTTGGCAGTTGAAGTATGACCCAGAAAAAGATGCATTTTTGTTGGAGGAGATATCAGGAGATGCAGTATGATGTTATGCAGAGGGTTTACCTATACTGCCATATTATACTGTACATACCATGTGGTGAGAAACCATACAATTGAAACCATACAATTCCTAATCTATACAATTGGTGCATTGGAGAAGGCAAAAAAATAGTATTTTATGCCACAGGAAAATATTGCATTAAATTCCCTTTTTGGTGTTTTATTAACTTGTAAAAAAGCAGGGTTAGGTTTAGGAATACATACCGTCCATCATCTGGCAATTCATCATTTTCCTTCAACCATGTAACTGTGGGTATTAATGTTGCATCATACTTAATTACACATTCAAACAAAACCTGTTCCATCCTTTGTACAACTTTGTATTCAGGTTGCTTAATAATCATTGTGGGCTCTGAAATATAAAGTAATTACTAAGATACTTAATAGTTATTAATTGGTAAACACATTAGCAGGTTTTTATTTTAGAGCCATGGTTTCTTACCCTTGATTTCTAACTGAACATTATTCTGTGCTTTTCCTAGTTTATTTCTTGCTATGCAGGTATATGTGCCGCTGCTATCCTTCTGAGCTTTCAGAATTTCCAAGGTTCCATTATTATGGAAAACATACTGGTTTCCCTGGAGAATACTACCTTTTACTCCTTGAAACCTATTATCGGAAAGAGATTATTCAAAATATGCATTAATTTAAAATTTATTTGGGGATAACAAGTGCTATTGCATCCTTAAACCCCAACAGAGATGTATTAACATATATTAATATTTGACAAATTGTAGAAAGATGACATAAAATATTCAATAGAAGAAATAAAATATGCAAACTCAAACTCAAATGTTAAATAACTGATTTATTTGTTTTAACTGCAGTGTCTCCAATAAAATTTGGGACTACAGCATACACGAGGCTAACATTTTCATTTCTTCCACTCCATGCTCTGAAATTGCTGTTGATCCCTGGGTGATTCTGTTGATGAAAGCACTTGGTAGGAGGAATTGGTTAACCCCAATGAACCCAAGCCTAATTGACTCCGCTCCTGCTGGTAGTTATTTAAAAGAAAAGAAGATGATGATTTATAGTAATGGATGTAATTTGTCATTTGATATTGTGCTAAGTAGTGTAAGACAAATTGATTATGTATAAAATTGAAAATTAAATGAATTAATCAAGGTTCACTTCACATGAAATGGAAGACAAACAATTAAAATATACAAAAAAGGTATAGATCTCTATTTAACTTCCAGATTCCCACAATATTCATTCGTTTAATATGTATAGTAACATGAATGAATCATTTTTTTTTTTGTTATTGACTTACCATTCAGTTTCAGGCATAGGTGAGCCAAAAAAAGTACAATCTAGCAGTGCAGGCTTATTTTTGATGACTTGATAGAGTTTATTGTATGGAGTAAGAATTCTTGGTGGTTCAGCTGAAAAGAAAAATGTTATCTTTACTAGTGGTATTAATTTTTGAATGCATTTTTATAAGCAAATTTATACAGAAAAGATCTTTAATCTTAAATGATTATTTAAAGTAGACAATCTTGGATTGAAGGTAAACTCCTTTTGCCCTAATAACATGTAACAGTAAAGTTTCATCATTATAACCTAAATGAATCAAGTAGAACCGTATACCGTTAAAGGTACAGAACTTTAGGAAAAAAAGTGTTTTTTATTCCAATGAATACAATATTTAAAAAGATCAGCGTATATGCAATTTTCTCCTTCTTCCGAAGGAGAAATTTGAAACTAAGTTTTACATTAAACAGTACACCTTGCATTTTTCCAAGGATTTATTTTTAAGGTCTATTACAAATCATAACTTTAATAAAAACAAACTTAACTGCAAAGCTCTTTATAGATTTTGGTTTGCTAATCAATAAGCAATAATCAATGAGTTCTATTCCCTAGCTCTATCTTTAATATGAATTCATATTTAAGTTCGAACTTGTACTTTCAAACAGACTGCCTATTACTAAAAATGGTGAATGGCGCTGTTCTTCTTCGAGCCAATGAAGTGCTGAATTCAGGAACCCACACAATGCTTTTAGGAACCAATGAAACCTGAAACTGCTGAAAACAGGCTGCGTATTAAAAATGTGTGGCTTCAGCACTTCCTGAAAGCATTGCACAACTTCAGTGCTCTGTTGGCTTGAAGGGGAAAATGCTGTTTGCCATTTTTAGTATTTTTAGTAATAGGTGGCCCATTTGGATCTTTTTTTCTTTAAGTCAGACATTCTTAATTTAGGGCCTGCCTGTAATCCAATTTGATATAGTAGATGAGGCATCAGGCTAGAAATCAGGATAATTTGTTCTAGTCTCACTTTAGTTACAAAGCCAGCTGATTGACTTTAGGCCATTTACTCTCAACCCTAGGAAGAAGGCAAGAGCAAACCATTTCCAAAAATGTTGCCAAGACAACTGCAGGGATTTCTATAAGCAGTCACCAGGAGTCAAGACTGGTTTGAAGGCACACATCTCTTATAAAGTTGAGTAATCCAAATAATTTTCTTATGCATATGGCATAGGAATGTATGTAAGATTTTGTTGGGGCTGATATTTGGTGGTGAGTTTTTTGATGGAAGAAGATCACATCTTTCATAACGTTTCTGCTTTTTTATTTAATAACTACACCACTTTATGAATTTTAATATCTCTAACTATGATTTATATACTTGAAAGGCAAACTCAAAAAATAATTTTGAAGGTACCAGTGAATCAATGTTGTAGCATGTACATTAGTAAGGAAAAGAAAAATAATACATGATTGTATTTTTTATTTTTAAAAAGCACCAGCTATCTTACCTAAAATATTCACAAATGCATTTGCTAATACATATCCATATTCATTAGAAATATTACACTGATATACAGCACTTGATCTTTCTTTCACATTAGTGAAAATAATTGTATCACCATCAATTTTTCTGCTGGGATCTTCAGGAGCAACTGTTAAAACATACAGAAAATATTGAATTATTCAACACAGAAAAAATTGCTTTTATTGATTATTTTATTTATTTATTTGATTTATATGCTGCCGAATTCCAGAGACTCTCGGCAGCTAACAAAAAACAACAAAAATAATTCCATATCTTTGAAGAAATGTCACAAATACTGTAAGAAGTACAAGATGCGATATATAATTTATAATTTTGACTATTCAGAGATATTTTATGAAATTACACATCCATTTTTTAACAAAACGGCTATATGTACTGTATGTTGAAAAAAGCCAAAGGAAAATAAAAATTTAAATAAAATATAAATGAAAAGTTACTCCATTACATAGACCTAGATGCTTTTCAAATGTTTAGCACTGGCCAAGTATTTTCTCTAACAGTACAGAATTTTTGTCAAAATTTTCATTTGTAGTTCAGTATCCTGAGCATCCTGGGGCAGGATACGCATCTACAATATTCTTAGTTGCTTTGCAGAGTGATATAGGTGGCATATAAATTTAAGAAATAAATGATAAATGATACAGACTCAACGATGTAAGGACAAATGCAATGACTTAAATATATGTCAGATTTCCTGATCCAAGAATATACGGCATTTACATGGCAATTACTCCACATATATTTGGCTATTTTGTGAACAGCACAAAATGCTGCTGGTCAGTCTTCATGATAGATGATTTATTAACTCTGAAAACAACCATATATCTCCTCACTCATTCCTTCACTCTGTTATGCATCAACCTTACTTTAAATCAGGATTACAAATTGCATAGATTAATAGTCCAAATCAGGTTATAATGATTAGATCTCAAATCAGTGGATCATTTGTATCAGTAAGGATAAATTCCACCAGTATTAATACAAACTCTCCTGGAAGCTACCTTCAAGGAACTCTGATTTCTAGATATAGCTCAATCTTTTTCAATATTACTTGAGATCCACTTACAACTGGAGATGGAAATTGGACTGAAGATTTTCTTCATGCAAATATGTGCTACCTCAGTGGTTTTATCCCTTGGATTAGATCAAGGATAGGAAGTTTATAGACAGAATAATATTTCTATAATTCCAAGCAGAACCTACTAGCAGAGTCAGTAGTGAAGTAGCACAGGTTCATAGGTTTACTCTTGGGCAAAATGCAAATAGAACAGGATTTTTTTTTCCTCAAAAGACGGAAACACATACTCTCAGTTCTGCTTCCCATCTTGCTTAGAACATCTTCAGATCTTTTGGAATATTTTTTAGGAAGCACATGGTCAAGAAGAATGGGTACGAATCACTTCCTTCTACTTTTTCCCCAGTGGACTGTTCTATATATCTGAGGATCGTGTTAGCAATTGTTAATAGGAATATGCTTGATAGCTATTTTAGAAGGTTATTATTATTAGAGTAACAACACTTCTGTACTACAGGTTTTTTATCTGCTATAAAAAAACAAGAAAATATATAATTATAGGAGAATGGATTTTTCCTACCATTTTTCCTGCCATAAACCTCAAATTTGATCTCAGAAGAAACATTTAAAAAGCCATGAAAATTGAAAAAAAACATTCAACTGTAAAATCAATTATACAATTAAGTATACAATCAACTATAAATCAATTGAGCATTAAAAGGATGATTCATCATTTCTAAAAATAAATACAGTATTAAAAATCCCCTAAAGATAATCCTGAACTATAAGAGCTTAGAAAACTAGAGCTTTCTTATCCTTTTCCTCTAATGACTTGCTTTACAGGAGATACTAGCTTTCTCTTTGCGAGGTACGATTTGAAACTTTCTTTTCCAAAGTCTTCTTTCCTACTAATTGCTGTGCAAACTGTTGCATAGCAATTTGTGAGAAAGAACAAAGCTTCAGAAAGGGTTGAGCAGTAGCCGTGTTTAGAAACAATAAGGAACTACTATTTTACACTGAAGCACTTGATATTAGTTGTTCTAGACTCCTTTCTTCAATGTCTTAACTAATGATTTGACTTCTTTGTAGATAGAAGGCTCTTACTTTGTAAGAAAACATTATTCATTTCTCTTGAAATAAATGAATGGTGAATTCATATTATTCAACCTTAGATTTAATCAATATTTCCTCTCTCTTTGTATAATCTTTAGAGAATTATTTCTAATTACATTAAAATTATAGGAAGGCAGCTCTACTAATTTGGGAACTTTCTTGGTCATTTAACAAGACTTTGACTATCTTATCCTAACATCTTATTTGGCAAAAATCACTAATATGATGCAAGAACTTAACATGACACAAAAGTGAAAACAACTCTTACTTTCAACAGGAATTCCATTAGCTAACCAGCTTATGCTGGGTTTAGGATTGCCATTAGCTCTACAAATCAAAGAACCATCTTCTCCAGGAGATAATACAAGGTTTCTAGGTTCTCTTATCCAAAAAGGGGCAGCTGAGTTTAAAGAAAGAAACAAAAATATTCAGCAACTAGTTTTTGCAGTTGTTGCAGTGCATCAGTTTACATAGATTAATATAATTAATGCCAAAGCCCCAACTGCCTACAGAACAAAAAAGAGCAAATAAAATAAATTATTTGCTTAATAATCAGTTAATTTAGTAGTACTTCTTCAACTAATAGATTTTATTAAAGGCACAATTCTTCATTAGTCATTGCACACTTCATCAGATCATACTCATATGTCTGGATGCAATTCTAAAAGATACATATCTGTATAATAAAAGCAGTTTAAATATAATTCTGTATAAAATACGGTGAACATACCTAATATTTCTTCCTCTTCCTATTTTCTGTACAACAACAATGCTGTGAAGTGAGTTGGGCTGAGAGACAATGACTAGCCAAAGTCAGCCAGCCAGCTTACAGAAGTACCTAAGGTACTTATGTAAAGTACTATGTACTATGTACTTACATAGTACCTAAGGCGGTACTAGAAACCATGGTCTGACTTCTAGGCTGGTGCCTTCACCAAACTGGCAGTTTTTTTTTCACTTGTTATAAGACCCTATTCATTCAAAGTTTGTGGCAGCAAATTTCTGATCCTATTTTGTAAGAATTCCTGATAATTGGATGGAAAAGCGTATTTGTTATGATCAGCTTGTTCTCTTGACAAAATTCTGTTAATCTCTGTCCTGCT
>JANHZU010007581.1:58992-77127 GCA_032468055.1 Acrochordus granulatus | reverse complement strand
TACAAGCCTCTGGTATTCTCTCCTTGTTGAACTGACAGTGTTACAGTTTATTACAAATGGGAAGTTTCACATTCTTTTAAATTTTTGTTTGCTTTATTTTAACATTTCTTTCCTGCCATTGATCTAATTATTTATAATTTCACCCACTATAATATCATGGAATTAAAACGTGAATTTAGATCAAAGAAAAGTATTAATTCCAACATTCAGGACTAAAATGTTGACCACAATAATCCACCAGATTTAAATACATTCTCAGATTATATTCTATGTATTTGAAGTTTTAAATGCTAAACACGACTATACTAATTTTACCTTTGACATTGACTGTAATAATATGGTTAACAGAACCCAAACGATTTGTTGCCATGCATTTATATTTTCCAGAATCAGTTTGAGAAACATCGATGATTTTGAGAGTTTTATGAAAATTTTCAAAGAATGTCCTGTTGACAGGAAGGTCACCACCCTCTTTGTTCCAGCGTATCAATGGCGTAGGTCTAACAGAAGAAAACATTAAGAACAGCTGAGATTTCAAGGATTAAAGAAAGTACATTTTATAATTGTTTTAATTAACTTGATAATTTACCAACTTTAAATCTAAACATATAGATGAACATTTATTCTATGTTTTGTAAAAGCTACTACAAACTTATTTACAGTCCTCTAAGATACATATTATATGAGCAGATTCCTACAAAAGGGACACAATTTGTGCTAATTCTTTACCTAGCAGGCTGACCCAGCCTTTGTTCTGAAAGGTAGGGAAGCATCTGGATCAATAGAAAGAAAGAGAGAATAAATGAAAATTGCCTCTTCCATTTCCATAAATATAATTTCCACTTGTGTGGGTCAACTCCAAATAAGAAAATCTACTCCACAGGAAGACCCAAACTACATTTAATGGAGATTGGCTACATAACAGAATCTTGCAAGTCTGCTTATGCTGTATCCTATTCCTGAGCTGTTTCTGAGTATCTTGTTTCTTTGGGCTTAATCAATGTTAAAATTCCCTATGGAGGAAGCATGTGCATAAACTGTTTCTAAATTTTAAATACTAGACTTAAATAATGTTTAGCTTACTTTGCCTAGGTATGGTTGTTGTGTATTTCTGTCAAGGTTAACTCCCTTATTATCTATGATGTGTGTATGTATAAATACCTAATATGTATCACATTATGTATCAACCTCGTATAATATACACATTACAGAACAAGGTCCATTAAATCATCTGAGGATACCAATCAACATTGTTTTAATTAAGTATGAAGACAAGTAAACAAAGACTAGAAAATTATAAGCAGCTATTTATTAACTGGGATGTTTAATAACAAGTCTTAGTTTAGGCAGCAGAAGACTGCAAAAGTAGTCATCTGAAGAAATGGTTATGGCTGTCCTTCCTATTAACTATCAATCTCCAACAAGCATCAGGAAACAACAGTTTCTGAATGTTTTATTTCAGCTTGTCCAGGTATGTTGATAGAGAGAGAAAATAGGCAAAAATATGCTTGCAACATTGTACAGCAATTCCACACATTTTTATCTACATTAACTCAACTTATATGAACAAAGGGAACAAGGCTTGCATTGCAATGAGACTGGTATATTTTGACCCCTCTCCTGCAGAAGCTGCTACAAATTCTACATATACTATATTTGAATATATAGTATATTCAAATATAGCCTCTGTTTTAATATATATTCAAATAAATGGTTAAAATATTTTAATAATGTCATTCTATAGTAGTGAATCTCACAATTACACATTAACATACTCTATCTGAGTACCAGGATAGTATGGAGAATGAGGTCAATAACATTATTGTCAGTGATGGAAAATAATGTCAGTATGGCATGTGACCATTACGTTCTCTGTTCTTTGCAGAATAACTGATGGGAGCAACAGGTATATGAAGTTACTATGGTAGAGAAAAGAACAGAGGAGCTTGCTTCTTGATGTTAATTTATCAAGAAACTGATAAATAAAAATATATTCCATTACTCATTGTCTAGTCATTTAGTGAATAGTTTATCTTTTATTGATTAAACAAGGACATTATCAATTAGGAGCAAAAAAAACAACAACCTGCAGACGTATCTATTTCACCTTCTCCCTGTGTGCACTGCTGAATTTAGTCAGCAAATACATACATACTATTTCAGCAAGTATTTGGCACATAGATACATAAATTAAATTGTGTCATTATTCTTATTTTCCTTGATTAAAATGACAACTTACAATCCTTCTGCAATACATTCCAGCATAAGAGTGTTTCCTCTTAATTCTATTTTACTACTTGTATTTCCAGCAGGTGTTAGAAGAGTTGGGTGTCTTTCTGAATAAAATCTGACTAAAAGGGAAAAAAAATCATGTATCATTCAAATGGAATTCAGTATCCACAATAAAACTAATTATTTGCATCTACTACCAACACATGTATTATGCATTCAGTAATTATACAACAAAATAGATGTTATACCTAAGGTTCTATGAAAATTGGATTACTTAATCATTTTGGCAAGAGGTAATTTTGACAGACATAAGGGATTTACTTTGTATATCAAAATCCCATTTTCTATTTTTTTAAACTGCAAATTTGATCACAGATTGCATAAGAGACTTTTTTTGGAAAATGTATTATTATTACTATGTCTAGTATAAAAAGTTTTATGATAAAAACAGTACTGAAAATACTGAGTACAGAATTACAATGTATAATTTTTTCCATGAAAAAAATAATTTGATTTTGAACTGTATATTAATTTAAATTGTTACACATGAATTATGTTATGAATGTAATTATCTTCCATGGAGATTCAAACTTATTAATGGGATTATGCATAAGCCAAAAGGACATATGGAAGGTCCACATGTACAATAGCTCAATCCAATAGATCTTGTGGTAGAATGTAGTCTGGAGTCCCAAGAGGAGGGCCTGCCTTTCAGAGGTCAAAGAGGCAGTAAATCATGGTATGTTTGATCAGGAAGAAGAAAGCAAAAGCAGATCCTCCCTTGTGATTTCCCAAGCATATCTATAGTGATGCAAATAGTTGGTTTGTTTGGCAAGACTTCTGTCTATAAGTGAGGAACAATAAAGAAAGCAACTAAGAAATAACTTCTTTCTTGGTTCTTGGGAGATCAGACAGTTCCACAACTTCTCCTAAGGAAATACTGGAACTATAATTTGATACTATTTTATCCTTAGGAGATAAAAATTCTTAGCATCTATCCATGTTTGCTTCTCACACCTGGTGATTATTTTAGATAACGGAATAAGGGTAAATCCAGGGTTAAATCCAGATTTTATAAGAAGTAACATGTTCCAGAAACCCAGATTGCCCTATTTTCTGCATGTGAGCTTTATGCATTCAAAGAAATTATATAAATATATCTACTGTTTTAAGGACAACAGGGAAATTATCAAGGCCCTGTATCTGAACACTTGCACAAAAGTTGCAAATCAGCCAATTCAAAAATTTAATTTACTAATTTAAATGTTGTTTTACAAAAAAGAAAGAGAGAATAGTATTCTATGTCTGTTGAATAGTCATAGGCAATGGTAACGAAAAAGGCATATGAAGATACATAAAGGAAGACTAGGTATCAGAAATACTGCAATGTATGCATACATATGTAATTTGTACATATCTATGTTCAATATATTTATACTTATACAACAAGCATATTAAAAGCTGGTTTGTCTTTTTACTTTTATTTTTTAAAAAATGGAATAAGTATTTAAAGAAAAATAATTATCATAGTGACAATCATAATTTGATTTTTACCTTCATAAAGAATTTAAATAAATAAATGTCACATTAGAACACAAATAATTTTAAATATGTAATAAATATATCCTTAACACAAATGTGTTAATTGTTAGTTAACAATTTAACCATATATTCAGTAAGGTATTAAACAGAACAAGCAGCTTTTCACTGTATTTTAACAAATTAATTATTAAGTACACATTATTGTGCAGTTTCAGGAAATCATCAGAAAATACAGAATGGAAAGAAAGGTTGTTAAGTTGATTCTTGGGTCAAAATGAAACAAGTTCTTCATGCAAATATTCTGCTGTTATTTCCTAATTATCTAATCCAATAATATTGTATTATATATTTTACTTAACTTATCTTCAGTTCTAATATCTTTATTAATCTAGCATGAGTAATAAGATTAAGCAGCCATGAATTAATGTTAGTTAACTAAATTCTATATGAAAGAAGTAATGTTCATCTCTAAAACTCACCACCATAAAAATCAGAGTCACTCATATTAGCAGTTAAAGTTTCATTCAATGAATCCACTGAAATAAATAGAATATCATGAAGAATGCAACCAACAAAATTAAATGTGGGACTCAGAAGTTAATCCTGTTATCTATACACCAGTGTTCTTAATCTCAAAGGAATTTTGAACACAATCAACGACCATTCTTGAGGTCCAACATATATAGATTTATTCTGATTTCTCATGTCCAAGATAGGAAATAGATTTCTGGCCTAGGAGTGGTAAAGTAAATTTGATTCCTCCAAAGCTAGTTCCCCTGTACTAGAAATTCCCAAATATTTAGAACAGCTTGAGAGCCAAGTTTAATGTATTTCATTGTGAACAATAGGAAAATCTACCCTTTCACCCAAGAAATTTTCTCAAAGAGATAAGGGTTGTAATTAGTGTAAGTATGAAACAAAATTATTTAATCCTTCCAGGTTATTGAAGCTACAAGATGCCCTTTCTGATTTACAATAATAGTGTGGGATTATCATATGAAACTTCATTTAAAAGTAGTATCTGAATGGGTATCATACATAAAAAATCTGATCAAACTGTATCCAAATGAAAGTTCAAATTTGGCTAAGCAATTGTTTAAATCTTACTAATGTCAAAGGAATTTAAGCACTGAAACTATTTGAGAATAACAACATAGTTTTTATAACATTCTAAGAAAAATATATTGCAAATTAATTTGACTCTTTTGTAAATATTCATTTAGATATATTCCATAAGCTATGTTTTTGCAAAATATAATGTATACAAAAGAATTTAGAAATTCATACCCACCTGGTTCAACTTTTAATGATATAGGTTGCTTTTGTTGAATAGTTTGAGTGTGGTTAAATCTTGCATAACATATATAATCGTCACGGCTATCTTCTTGTATTACATTAGAGAAATAAAGATCTCCATTTAGACTTTGTGAAACTCTATTATTTTGAGGCAGCTTTTGGAAAGCTATAAAAATAAGAAATAAAACATCTGTAGTATTAACTCATCTATAGGTTATTTTAACCATATATATAATTTACCAGATTTTTCTTCTGACAAACCACTTCTATTCTGTAGCCACAAAAGTCCAGCTCAGCTTGAAGGGATTTTTATCTTTAAGATAAAGTTTTGTTAATTGATATAATTTACAACAATTTCTAATATTATGGCAGTTTCAGAATCTTCATAGAAATTGTCATAAACGGTCCAGTTCATGCTATGATTTATATAATTAATTCCATGCATAGGACAGATACTTTATTTCTTTCAGGGTATTTATAATTTATTCAACATTGAAAATCTAATTACAATACCTAAAGTGGGAGAGAATATTAACAAAAAACTATCACACATTCTAAGTATAATAAAAAATATTAATTCAGATAACATTTGGCCATGTTCATCAACAAAAGTTATTAAAAAAGATATCCAACTGTGGATAACCTATGAAAATATTCTCTACCAAATACATTACAATCACTATTAATACTTTGATAAAAATAAAAATATGAAATGTGCTTAAAACAATGTAAGCAAACAATATAAGCAAAAAATCCATTGCCTAAGTATCATCATTAAGAAAAGAACCTCTCACTAAGATTTTAGTAACTGGACAAGTTGATGTAAGAATAGTCTTTCAAAGGGGACACAGGTTTAAATATTAATTGTATCTATTTTAAAACTGTATGAGGCATTTCTTATCACACAATGAGGAAAAGGCAAAATACAAGCTTGCTTTTTAATACAGAATTTTAGTTTTGGAAATCTGCTTAATAAAATGTGATAAGCAACAATAAGCCTATTGATTCATTCAAGCGCCTCCTCAAGCACATTCAGCCTTGAGCAGCCTTCAGCACAGTCATTCAATTCGTAGCATCCTGTTTAATTCTTTCTGCTTAACATCTTGAAAAAAGGCTCAATGAATGTTATGTGAGGAACATCTCTGATGATAATTTCTGTAGAATTTCTGTCCAAACTCAAATTATATTAGGAAAATAGAGATTAGAATGCCACATCGTAATCCCTACATCAAGTTATAACTTGCATTATGACAGTAGCTATCTGCTAAAAACAAATTATAATTTTAACACAAACCTGTTAATTATGTTAGTTACAGAAACTATATGAAAAGTATTAAGACAGGACATAGAAATCTAGGGAAATCCTAATTACATCCATGATGAAAACAGGAGATTTCTTTCCACAATTAATCTTGTCAGTTACAGAAAAGCACTGTTAACATTTCATAATAATATCAAAATAGTAACTCTGAGTTACTTATAAACAGTAATAAAGGCGGGATAAAATTAATATATAAATAAATGAATAAAATAACATTATCACACAAATGTGAACTTATATAATGATATCATGACATCTAAGGCAAGCATGTAAGTGATATATTAACATGACAATGTTATTGCATACATGCCAACATTGGCCTCCTCCCTTTGACTGAAATTGCCCATTAAGGAAGGAGGAGAATTACTGTAAAATAGTGCCTCCAAACCCCAAGCTTTGACAGTACAGTAGCCAGATGGATACCATGGTCAATATAGCCTAAAACATCACTGAGAGACCTAAGAGGACTTGGAGAGGGTTCTCACCTCACCATATCCACTCATAGATTATCCACTATGATTGATACTGTTTCTGACCCATGGCCAGGACTGAACCCTAGCTGAAGGGAATCCACACAGATTGTTTCATCTAGGACACTGTGCAACTGAAGACTGTGCAATTATATTGTCCATCTTCCTTGGCAAGGAAAGATTGTATTGTAATTTTCAATTACATTCAAGCCCAGAGAGGATCTCAAAACAAGTGTGCCTGTGAACCTCCCAAGACAAATGACATTAGTCCTCTCCCAATAAAGGGTTCACAACTTATAGTACTAGATCCAGCTTACCCTCCACTCCAAAAAAAGTTACGTTAGGTAAGATTCCAGTTCACAAATGGTAACATGCATGCTTCCCAGCATTGTAGGAACTTTCTTGGAATCCATTAGATGAAATTAGCTGAACCCTGATAAGGCAGAGTGGCTGTGCATCAGCCCCTCTGCATCCCGGAGTTTATCATCTTTGGTCTTGGATGGGGTTGCACTACCCCAGACAGATCTGGTAGGTAACTTGGGGTCCTTCTGGACTCACAGTTCCTGCTTGAGGAGCAGGTGGCAGTCATGGCTAGGCCTTTGCTGAACTTTGTGTTGTGCACTAGTTATGCCCTTTCCTGAATAAGGAGGCTCTCTGCTTAGTCACTCATACCCTAGTTATCTCTTGTCTAGACTACTGAAACACATTCTACATCAGGCTACCCTTGAAGACAATCAGGAAGCTTCAGCTACCGCAAAATGTAGCTAGCAAGTAATCCTGGGTACTCAAAGAGAGCTGTATGTCACTCCTCCAAAAAGGGGTAAACACTTGGTTGTGTAGCTTCATATGGGGAACCCAGAAGAGCACAGAGCTATGGCAATGGCTTAGCCCTGAAACCTTCCTCTTTGCCTTTTAATCATCTTTTAAATAAATTTTAACAACCATTAATTGATCTTGCCTCCTTTTACAATTGTTTAATTCTTTGTTATAATATTGTTATAGTTTTTAATATTTTTTATTTCATTGTATGCCACCCAGGGTTCCTCTCTGAGATGAGAAATTTAAAAATGTGACATAAATAAATGAATTGTATTCTGAGTAATATTGCAAGATTTGATGTTTATTATCTTCACAGATTCTCCCTATGTGAAGTTAAGATTTCAGTGAGTTTGAATATTTTTATCAGTGCCTCAAACTAATAAAGCAGCTTATTCTCATCTCCTATAAGGGAGGTGGATCAACCTAAACAAGGTTGCTGGGACACTGACAGCTGATGTCATAAGGCTAGAGAAGCAGAAATATTTCTTGCCACAATAGTCATACAATCATAACTGAGACCAGAATTTCTGTTGCTATGCAAGACAGTTGTTAAATGAATAATGCAGTTGTTAAGTGAATCTGGCTTCCCCCATTGACTTTGTTTGTCAGAAGCTAGCTGGTAAGGTTGCAAATGATTATCACATGGCCCCAGGATGCTGCATCTGTTTTAAGTATATTTTTGTTATGCCCAAATGTTGTTCATGTGACTGTAATGCACTAAATGATCACTAAACGAATGGTTGTAAGTTGAGGGCAACCTGTATTATGTCAAATTCACTTCTGTTTTTGCTGCACTGTTTTATTTTCCAGTGTAATTTGGCAAACCAAAGGTCACCTGGGAACAGTGAACACAGAGAAGCTGCTTGGAAGCAATCTTGTCTATTGCTTGGAACTCCTTTCTAATGCTAAAGCATAAACTTGTTAGAATTGCTTTCTAGGAAACTACCCAAGTACCCAATGAAATCCACTCAAAAACATATTTTCTGAAGTATGTGAACATCAACTTAGTGGGGTGGCAAGATGGCAACAAAGCTCAGACAAACCAGAGAGTGATCTGTTCTCAGCTAAGACTAATGAACAAGTCCCTACCTAACTACGTAGAGGAAGTCATTTGAAGGCATGACAGACCACCCCCCAAAGCACTTTGAAGAGCTTTGTCAGTTCTGAAGTCCTGACAGCCAGGATTCCTCACTAACACATGTAGACTAAATCATCCAATTTAAGGATAAAACTACAAAAGCAATAGAAGAACTATAGAATATAAACTACAAATAAGATAAAGTAAAATATAAATGGCATCATTTGCAACAACATATCCAAAATAATTCAAGAGTTTCCAAAAGGGCAACAAAGAATGAGTTAATCTGATTTCCATGGGGAAGGTGTTCCATTATGCCAGTGCTACAACAGAAAGTTTTCAGTTCAACTCCCCAAACCTCCTACAAGTGTGGGACCTGCACCTGTTTCACATTGGTAGATCTAATTGGTCAGGACAATACTGAGGGAAATACATGGTCCATTCTGGGCTAAAACTAACCTTCCGGAATTTATTTGACTGTACACCTGACCACTTTTTCCACAACATAAGATTTCCCTTTGTTGTAGGATCAGAGCCTATCAAACATTTTGCAGTACAGGTTATTATAAATCTGAGGCAAAATTAATTCCCAATAAATCTGAATTTTAACTGATTTGTAAAATGACAGAATAAACATATCCTATATGTCTTATTGCTAATCCATGGGAGATCAGAAACAGAAAAACTGAAAATATATTTCTGGTTTTTAACTGTCTATAAATATCAAATGTAACTTACAATTGTCCATCCAAAATATTATAGGTGGTGGTAATCCTGCTGGTGGCCTGCAGGGAAGAATTGCATATTGACCTTCAGTAACTCTTACTGGAACTAGTTTTTCTTTAGTCCATAAAGGAGAACCTGTATGAAACAAAAACTCTCATTTAATCCTAGGAACGAAAAGAAACAACCAGGAAGGAGGAAAACATCTACTTAAAATAAAAAAGTATTTTGTATACTGCTATTAGCATAAATGTTAGCAAAAGTGAAACATATTTAATTCTCAAATCCAAGTTAGCAAACAGGATGGTATTAAGTGGGAATTGGAATTTGTTGGGTGATAATAACCTATTATTTAAAAGCAAGATTTCAAACATAGAAGGAAAACTAGTTTGCCAATTAGACTTTGGAACAGAAATGTACAAAATAAGCAAACACAGTACCAAGTTGCTTAACTTACTGTGAACATTCAGAAAAAATAGCCAGTTTTTCATGCTTTTAATTTAGCTAGAATGCCAAAAAATAATTCCCTTCTAACAAAACTGTTTGGATGTTTAAAAAGGCAGATTTGTAAGAAAAAAGACAAAGTTTCATAAATATTAAACTTACGGGATGCTCTTATAATAATATTATTGGAAATTGCTGCTCCAAACTCATTCTTTGCTGTGCACTGATAAACACCTTCATATAATTCTGCTTTTCCTCCACTTTCTTCATTAATAATATTTATTAAAAGAGTTCCTGAGTGAGGCTTCATTCTTATCAATGGATCTTTATCTATATCAAAGTGAGTTCCATTACGTGTCCATGAAAAGCTATCAATAAAAACACTGAAAATGTTATTTATTAAAAAAACACTTGTTTTTAGATAATTTACAAGTTATAGCATAAAGCCAATATAAATAATAACAATAATATTTGGATATCCAACTAAAAATGCAAGGAGCAAGATAAGAGTGTTAAACACTTGTCTTTATTTAATCTTTTTTCTACAAGCAGGACTTTTTATTTTCTCCAATATCAAAAAATTACAGGACATGCATAGACTTTCACATATTGAAGGCTTATGAACTGCTGCATAGTCATCAATATATCTGACAAGAGTTAAAGAGTAAAAATTCTCAAGAAATGTATTATATTCTTCTGGTTACAAGAGAACAAAAAAGTTGTTCTTCAGAAACTATTCTTCAGAAAACAATTTTATGAATCTTTTTTTCCTGATATTCATATATCTTCTCTCAGAATTCCCTTCCTAAAAAGGTAAAGGTTTTCCCTGCCAGTTGTGCCGATTCTAGGGGGTGGCGCTCATCTCTGATTCACAGCTGAAGAAGCCGGTGTTTGTCTGAAGACACTTCCGTGGTCTGGTGGAGGATATGACTACATGCCAAGGTGGTACTTTTTTCCCACCAGATTAGGTGGTACCTATTAATCTACTTGCATTTTTACAGACTTTCAAATTTCTAGGTTGACAGGAGCTGGGGCAAGTAATGGGAGCTCACCCCATTATGTTGCGGTGCTTGGGTCTTGAACTGCCAAGCTGCTGACCTTCCAGCTGACAAACTCAGTATATTTTGTGCTTGGCCACTGCAATCCTTTCCTTTCCTAACCCCTTCACTAAAATTTGAAACTTCTCCAACCCAACCACAAAGTTATATCCAAGCACAAAGTTATATTTTCTGTAACTGCTGCTATTTATAGATTCTGAAAAGGAAAACTTCGAAAAATCATTTGCATGTTATATTTTTAGGAAAATAAAATTAAAAATTCTGAACTGAAAAATGCTGAACTTGCTATAACTATTTTGCCACAATTAGACAACCTTTTGACAAATAGAAGAACACTGCATTGCCTTCTACTTATTCTGTATTGCTTTTCATGAGATAGTTAGTTGGAGCTCTCTGTATGGGCCCTTTGAAAGGTAAGTTAATACAAGGTCATTATTTTGACATATAGAGCACTAAATAGTATTACCTAATTAACTACCTTTTCCATATATAGTAGCCAAATCATTAAGATGCACTTGTGATGACTTCTTCATGATGCTTATTTGCCCTAAATTTATTATAACGCAACTTAAGAAAGCAAGTTCTCAGTACTGGTTTCCAAATATATATTCTTCCCTGGTATATGAAGACTTTGATCTTTTTTGTGTACTGTACAAAATTTCTGCACTTGCTAAAGATTTTATCTAGATGATTTTTTTTATAGTTTGTGATGGTCAGTTTTTTATTTGTTTTGTTACTGTATTTTTAGTAATTGTACAAAGTATTTTTAGCTTTATCTAGTTTTATATGATTTGCTGTTGTTCTGTAACAGAATATGGTTTTCTGGAATTTTCATAACATAACTCTCTATGCCAAGATAATTTTTTAATGAAAACCAGTAAACATTTCAGTAATTCTGAAAACTGTCAAGATTATTATCTCTGTATTACAAACTGTATAATTAATTTATTTTTTGTATTATTTTTATTATTTTATGGTGCCAAGGTTCTGGTTTGAGACAGGTAATTAAACAAATTGATTTACAAATTAATTAGGATTCTAATCAATTGATGAAAAATAATTTCCTGGATAGAATATTTATATTTCCAGCAAAACTTCTTAAGGTGCAATCCTAACTAAAATGCCCTTGTTGAAAGGCAATTATGATAAGGCAAAAGTAACTCCAGCTCTCTGAATTTGTTTGTTTGTTTGAACAGAGAGAAATTTTAGATGAGTTACAGCACATTCAAGTTTAACCTGATCTAATGAGAGGTTCAGCCACTTCCTCTTTTTTAATAGGCAATATAAGAAACCAGCAGAGATAAAATATTCCATTAATGTATTTAGTTAGATCACAACTACTGAACACTGCATAGCACTTCTGAATCTGATAGAAGCCATGCCTTGAAGATATCAAGGTTTATACATATATTTTCCATAGTATTCCAATTATTCCTCTCTTTTCCACTGCTCTGTCTTTCTCTTGTTCCAATAAAATTGAAAGCACAGTAGAAAAAGACAATGAAAGGAAAAATATTTATAGCTCATTGTGGATTAGGCAAAGCGCAATGTAAGAAATGTTTTTAAAGGAAATGATGTCAAAATGAAATAATGATTTCAGAGGCAAAATCCTGATTCTACCATTTAAAAAATATTAGAACAGTATTTATATAATACATTTTGATCTGGAATCAAATTTACCTTTTTGTCTGTAAACAATTGGATCAATTTCATAATTTAGACATTGCAGTTAGACGGATAATCAAGATAAACTTGATTATCCAAATAGCTTCATTCAGAAATACACAGGTCGTATTATAAAAAGACAACAGATACTTAATGATAATACTTCCCTTTTGCTTTGCGTTATGTTATAAAAAGACAATGAAGGCAGATGTATTTAAGACTTACGTGGGAGATGGTTTTCCTTTTGCTTCGCACTGTATTACAATATTCTCCCTTGGGTCAATAATATAATCTTTTGGAGACTGCTGTGTTATTGTTGGAGGCTGTGACACTTTTAGAAAATGTGATTCAAGAGAAAAGGGGGAAATACATTTTTATTCACTGGTTTTAAATTCTTTTTTTCTTTTAAGAACTCAAGTACTTCCTCCCCCAATTATCCTTACAAGAACAACCCTGTGATGTTAGTTGCCTGAGAGAAAGTGACTGGGCCAAAGTCACCTAAGGAGGTTCCATTGCTGAAGATGGACTTGAACCTGGGTCTCCTCAGTACTATTCCTGCAATTTAACTGTCTAAACTGGTTGAATATAAAATAATCAAGTTAATTACAAGCATTTAATGAACTGAATCATACTCAAACCCTCAATGAAATAAGCTCTTCTTAGATGATTAAGAGTATTATCATTACATGCCTGTAGAACTTATTTTTAATGCACACGAAACACATTTTTCTATGTAAGTAATTTTAGGCAATTCAGCTAAGCTACCTGCTGCAGTGTATATCAGCCAACATTCCACCATACAATATTATAAGCAGCTATTCTTATAAACCAAAATCACTAATTATTTGCCTTATCTGGCAATAACTAATACTATTTTGTATATTCTGAAATGGAAGAAACTACAAAAAAAATCACAAAAAGAACTTGGCTCAGGATTATACCTAGTGGCGTTGCTTGATTATTATGATGTTACAGAGAACATCAGCATTTATAAACAAAATGTACTTCTAGAAGATACACTGAACTTTCACCAGTGTTCCCTACACAAAGGGAACACAGTTCATTATCAAATGCCAGGCTAGCATCTCTCCATGATGACCTTCTGGCCAAAGAATTTGACTCAATTTGTTCTTAAACAGCCAGTAAGCAAATTCATGAGAATGAAAAGGACTGTAGTTTTTATATAACAGCAAGTTTTCATATGATGTAATAAGATGAAATGAAAAAATACCTTATCATAACTACTGAAAAGCTCTGAGATTGTAATTGTGAGATGAAAAACTGACCTGCTTAAAGTGATTGTGCTTAGAATGCAACAGAAGGCTTTCTTCCTACTCAGGACTGTTGCAACTTTCCTAATTCCAAATTCCAGTGACTCAGACACTTAGCCCCATACAAGTAGGTTGGACTTATGAATAAATAGTGATGGCCAACTAGAAGGGCTAAATAGTTAAAAGAATAAGTGCACGTTTACATGGCATGCTGGGCCATGTTTTGCACTAATTCCTATGAGCAAGATACTTACTCTTTGGTTTTGCCCAAGATGATACTATAGTCTGATGCAATTGGTATTTAATCACAATTTCTATTACTATCTCAACAACCTTTAAAGAAGCTAGCCAGCCAATATTTTTTAGTCCCTCCATCTTCAGTTTGTGGAAAAAAAACATTGGAATTAATCTCAGATAGCAAAGGAAGGCTACTGTTCCCATTGCCTTTCTGTCCCAATTTCGCTCTATCCTACCTATAGGAAATAAAAAGAGCAGTAAATACGGCTGATGAGGCTCATTTGCTATTTTATTAACTCAGGAGTTGGAAATAATTTAGTCAATGATTACAAATGTCATATTTATGCATTAGCTCTAGCAACAAGATGACAGTGTGAACCAGATTTGGTTGCTAACATATAGATAACAACTTGCTTTCCTCAAAGAAACAAACCAGATATTTCTAGCAAGTGAATTCTTTAGCCTTTTTCTTTTTCAGCAGAAACAGTATTTCTGCTGAGTATTTATCATATAGTACATATATAGCATACAATTATGGTTAAGAAATGATACTTCCAATGTATTATATTTTATTTTAACAAATGTTCTATTTCATATTTTGTTTGTAATAAGTTCTTTTCAACTTTAGGAAAGAAGTAAAAAAAATACTATTTTGCCTGGTCTAACATTTCAAACAGACAGTATTACAGTTTAGGAAAAACAAAATTCAAGTTGTACATGCCCATCAATCAAAATAGCAAAAGAAAAAAGCTTGAGCAAAAACACACTTTGTGTACAGATGAATATTTATTTGGAACATCAGCACAACTTCTCTTGATGCTTTGGCATTTGTTCTCATTCAATTTAATGAACAAGAGACATTTTGAATAGGAAAAATGCCTCTTACTTTCAGTTTCAAAATTACAATCACTGCTCTAAATCCTTCTTAAATAATGTGCACTAAATCCATTAGTGTATCAATCCAACTTGCTTTTAAATATATTTAAAGTCATATAGACTTTTAAAGGTTATATGAGTACCTAAATGGATAGGTATAGGTCTTTTCAAATACTAAGAATATTTAAACAATAGTTAAATTTGTGCCAAAATTGTTCTTGAGTATAGTTTCTATAAGCTATCATCTGTACAGAGTATTAAAAACAGCAAACAAAATAAAAATGGTTTCCACACTTAAAAATTAAATTATTTTAAAAATTTATTAAGTCACACATATAATTTTTGTACAGGCTTTTGGGCAGAAAACTTACATTCTTCAAGAAGTTTTGCTTTTTTCCACGTATCAGATTCAGCAAGTGAATTATAATCATGAATTAAAAAAATGATTTGTTAGTAAGACAAAAGTAATGAAATTTTAAAAAAAAAAGATACAGAGAAAATATAGGCATCCACATTATAGACCTTTTCTGATAACAATCACTAAAGTAGCTCAGCTACTGAAGTCATTTTATTAGCAAAAAATCAGCACAGTCTCTCACAAAGTGTTTAGAACACTTGTCGATGTTGCATTATGAATTATAAATACTACTCCTAACTTATATAGAATTAGTGTTGATACAAATGCTTTCGGTTTATATGGAAAGAGAATTAAGGAAGGCATAACCTGTCAATTGCAAGCAAAAATCAATCATATATAGAGCAAAATGGAACAGCAAGTAACAAAAATGGAATGCCCTGTTGTTAATTGTGCCATATCATGATATGATCAATATCATCACCATCTATGCAAATACAAGAATCCCTTGTTAATATTTTAGTAAGGACAATTAGTTCATGTTACAATAGAAATTGTAATTGTGTGTTTATGATATGGATTTATAAATAGAATTAGCAATACTTACTAAGGTGATAAAACTGTAAACTTCAGCAAAATTCAGCAAAAATTGCTATCTGTTCTGATAGCCTTTTTAATAGAATAGGTTATAAATACTTCAGATAATTATATGAACTGCATGTAATACCAGAGTAGATTCTAATGGTTTCAATATAGCTGTTCTTGCTCTCAAATGCATATATCTATATTGCTGCTTATTTTTAGAATGTAGCTTTCTTTTCTAACATCAGTAATTATTGCCTTCCAATATATCCAGTTAAAATACATGAATTACAAATATTGTCAATTATACTCCGTTGAATACATTTCCTTTCATTTACAAATCATTAAACAGATTATGAGTTCTAAGATAATCAAAACACTATTTATGTTGGATATATTTTACAGAACATGCTCAAATAGCAAAATATACAAAATTTAAAAATTTAATCATAAAAAAATGTCATGATTAATGAAACATTGGTGAAAAACAGGAAAACAAACTTCCTGCAAACTAAGGGAAGTGAAAAAGTGTGTTTGAGTTGTACATAAGCATATACTCTTTGCAATGCTGTATAGATTTGTTCTAGATTTTCAAGATGTTTACAATAATATGTCCAAACAGCATATTTCCTTAGATTGTGAATTGTTAATACTTACAATCAAGAGGTACATCCAATGCAGTAATAATTTGGCATAAAAAAAAAACCAAATGTATTCTTTTTCCAGAGTTGATGCTGTGACTATCCATTCTAATTCAAATATGGACCACAAATCTCAAGCTGAACTTTCTGTTCTTTAAGGTTTCTGGAAAGTTTATGTTAATTTTGTATGAAGCTGTACAACCTAAAAAAGAAGCAATGCCAACAGAAAAGAAGTGATGCTGTAATTATCTTGAATTACTGATTACTAGAGTGAGGATTTCTATGACATGAATGTCATATGTTTTCTGGAACCTTGATTTGAATTTATAAGTTAGTTAAAACATGTTTTAAAGTAATCTCATGAAAATTAAATGCTTTTTATTTTGCCTGAAAAGTCTTATTTTGACTCTTTAAAGGTGTTGCGCAAGATTCCTTTTCTGAAACCTTGGCTGGAAACTTAGAATATATAGGATCTAACGTCAGTGGATTATCAAGAGCAGTCACCCTCCTTGAAACTGTAGGAATGGAACTTAGTGATGCACTGAAGATTGTAAAACAAACTGAGAGTGATTTAAAGCAAGCAAAGGGGAAGACGACCGAAAAAATTAGTGTTAAACTCTAAAAGGTGCTGCAATCTATTCTGGTTATTCAACACTGCAAAATAAGTAATGTTCTAAATAGACTTGAAGCAAAATTTGAATTCTGAGCCAGAATTTCTCCAGATGAGTGTGTTTTTTCAGATTTGTTCCTATAACCTCTATTCTCAACATACATTTTACTTCTACCTCTTGTGATGTTGAACGGAGTTTCTCCAGATATAAGAACATACTGGTAGACAACAGAAGGAATTTTGAGTTTGATAACCTCAAGATGCACATGGTCATCCAAAGCAATTCCGCTGTTAATGAAAATCCAGGGATGACCGTTTTACTCTCAGAATGTTTATTTGATTCCTTCAGTACTAGCACTTCTGCACTGGAAGTGAAGAAGAATAAATCTTTTGTTTGTGTGTTTATGTGTGTGTAAGCACAGATTTTTAAAAATTGGGTTTAAATTTCAGAAAATTGTAATGTCATATTTTTGGTTTAATTGGTCATATTTAAACAATTTTAAGGTCATAAATGCTTGCTTATTTCCAACATTTTAGATCATAGAAATCCTCACCCTACTATGATTCTATATTATGGCTGTTTTATCTACCAAAAAATTCAGCAGAAATCAGCATAAGGAATATAACAAGCAAATTGCAGGGAGTCCAAGTATAATTCTCAAACTGCATTGTACTTTTCACATAGGCAGAGATTACAAATTGATTCTATGCAGAAATTCTAGTGGCAATTTGAAATATATGAAGTCACTCTTAGATAACAAGGAGCTTTCTCAAAATGAAATTTAAGTTAATTTTCCTTTTTATGAAATTGGCGCATAGCTCAGATAAAGAATATACATTTCCATGCCTCAGACAGAATACAGATTGTACTTGAGGGTTGAGTCTTGATTACAGAGCTGGTCCCTAGCTCCTTCC